>JAVTVY010004084.1:0-38396 GCA_036873755.1 Hanleya hanleyi | reverse complement strand
AGTGTCGCGGAGCGAATCGTTGAAATTTTTGAAAAAAGTTCAGGGAGACCCATATAGACCCATATAGTCCCATACTGGGATATAGGACCGATGTTTTTCCCACTGGGAAACCTACTTCTATCCATTTGCGGTATGGTTGTTTGGATTTGTTTTCTTAGTCTCGTCAAGTCAAACATGATAGGAAGTGTCCCGGCACGAAGCGGTGAAATTTTTGAAAAAAGTCACCGAGACCCATATAGACCCATATAGGCCCATACTGGGGTATAGGACCAATGTTTGTCCCACTGGGAAACCTACTTATATACATTTGCGGTATGGTTGTTTGGATTTGTTTTCTTAGTCTCGTCAAGACAAACATGATAGGAAGTGTCCCGGCACGAAACGGTGAAATTTTTGAAAAAGTCACCGAGACCCATATAGACCCATATAGGCCCATACTGGGGTACAGGACCAATGTTTGTCCCACTGAGAAACCTACTTCTATACATTTGCGGTATGGTTGTTTGGATTTGTGTTCTTAGTCTCGTCAAGACAAACATGATAGGATGTGTCCCGGCACGATTCGGTGAAATTTTTGAAAAAGTACCGTACAGCCCATATAGACCCCATACTGGGGTATAGGACCAATGTTTGTCCCATTGGGAAACCCACTTCCAGACATTTGCGGTATGGCTGTTTGGATTTGTTCTTCACGTCTCGTCATGTAGAACACGATGGGAAGGGTCCCGGAGCGAAACGGTGAAATTTTTGGAAAAAGTCACCGAGGCCTGGGTAGGCCCATAGGCCTATACTGCATGGCTATGGGAGTATGGGCCCATACGGCGTGGACGTTTTGGGGTCTAGGGGAGTCCCTAATGGTCCTATGGTGTCGTATGAGGTCTTATTTTGAAGCTCTCGTGGAGGAGCATCCGACTGGACTAAAGGTTCGTCCGTGTTCAATAGTCTGCGCATGCGCAGTCTGGCCGTAGTATAGAAAGCAGCCATTTTTGGGGGTATGTGGGTGTGTGTTTGGGGTAGAGATGTACCGCTATGGGTCCGAATGGGTCGTGGAAGGTGTCAAAGTGAAGCTTGTGTGGGGTAGAGTCAGAATGGTATGTTTTTAAGTGCAAGTCGCGTCAATCTGCGCATGCGCAGTTGGTTGTAGTAAGTAAAGTGGCCATTTTGGGGCAGTGCCCCAAAATCTACATATGTCACAACGTGTTCCATGTTACAGGTTACTACGGTCAGTAGTAGGTAAAGGATAAATTACCCAATATTTCACCCGGATGTAGAGGTCATTTGTGGAGGAAACGTGGAGGAGAGGTCAAGTGCAGTATAGTTCCGGCAGAATGACCAAAAAGCTACCTCCAAACACAGGAGAGTTCCAATTGTTGGAGGGAATGTATTCATCCGCGGTGATGCGGTTCTAGTCCCTAGATAAAATGGTCCGATTTGGTCCGATGGTCGAGTGAGGTACCAAAGTGAAGCATTCGTGAAGGGGCATCTAATGGGCTGGGTGTGGGGTTGAAATATCGGCATTCTGCGCATGCGCGGTCGCCCAAGGGTATTGAAATAGACGTGTTGGGATGTAGGGGAGCCACTAATGGTCCAATGGGGTCATATGAGGTATCCGTGTGAAGCATTCGTGAAGGGGCATCTGATGGGCTGGGTGTGGGGTTGAAATAGGGCCATTCTGCGCATGCGCGGTGGCCCAAGGGTATGGAAATAGACGCTTTGGAGCTAGGGGAGCCCCTAATGATCCAATGGGGTCGAGTGAGGTATCAAAGTGAAGCATTCGTGAAGGGGCATCTGATGGGCTGGGTGTGGGGTTGACATATCGGCATTCTGCGCATGCGCGGTGGCCCAAGGATATGGAAATAGACATTTTGGAGCTAGGGGTGCCACTAATGGACCAATGGGGTCGAGTGAGGTATCAAAGTGACGCATTCGTGAAGGGGCATCTGAAGGGCTGGGTGTGGGGTTGACATATCGGCATTCTGCGCATGCGCGGTGGCCCAAGGGTATGGAAATAGACGTTTCAAATAGACACCCTAGGGTACATGGTGCACCACAGAATCGTGCACCTGTTTGACGTCCGCGCCTACATCCGAGTTCTTGTCGCTGACGTCCAAGTTGAACTGATTGTGGTAAAAATAGATCAACAGAAGCTTGCTATAAAATGGAAACGGCCTGACCGTTTCATCAGACACTCTGTCAACCACCAAGATGTTCACTTGTACTACGTGCTCGAAATCATTCACTCGCCGGCACGACTTGCGCCGCCATGAGGCTACCAAGCACGATGGAACCGCCCGGTATAGCTGTACGATATGTAGGCCTACACTGTCGTTTCAGCGCCCTGATCATTTACAGCACCATGAACGTTCAATTCATGGGCCACCCAAGCGTCCATGCGAAGAATGTGATCAACTCTTCAAACGACCCAGTCAGTTAAAACGGCATGAGCGTTTGATTCATGGTCCGTCACCACGGTATGAGGGACAACTTCCCACTAAAGAGGCACCCAGGAGGGACAGATCCACTGAAGATGAACCCGGGGAGGAGAATGCCACTGGTGATGCGATCACGGAGGGCCCGCCTATACCCACAGCTCAGAAGAGCCTAGATATCCAGCCGGTCCCTAGCATTACTGTTTCCAGTCATACGCCTGACAACAACGAACATTTTCTGGAAGATGCGGTGGATGTTCCCAGCGATCTCCAGTGAGTGAGATGTATCGACGCCATTGGTCCATGATCCGACACTGCTTCCACCGTCATCGTCCTATATTGGACTTGTACAATTTCCGACTAACCCACCTCGCCCGTCTACGCAGCTACGTGGAAGCCATCTTCAATGACCAACCTACGTCCTTCACATTAAATGTAGCATTTGAGTACATCTTATGCCATAAGATGACCCGTGAATTGTGCTATTTCTATTCCAGTGCCATCAACCCAGTGTACGACCATCCTTTAACCATTACCAATCGGGCGTCGCTAGAGACGATGCTGGCCCAACTGGACACTGTGGATCCCTTAGAATGGGCCTATGAACAGCGTCCCAACACCAAGTGGATAGTGGAGAGGGTCACCAATGTTACGTTCTTCGTGGTTAAACTGACCCACCACCCCCATCGGATGAAAGTATTCACCCATGCACTGATAGATACTCAGAATGCGCAAACAACTATCTGAGGATATGTTTCCTCAACGGTATCCTGGCCTGTCCGATGACGATTAGAACAAACGGTTCAGAGCGAACATGGCCGAAGATGGAACTTTCTGAAATGGCGACTTCTGATTGGACAAGAGTAGCCGAGAATACATCTAACGGACAGGAACGAATATGACAGATGCAAATGGTGGCCTCTGATTGGACAAGAATATTCTTGAATTGTAAATATACCCAACGCGGCTCCCCCAACGTGGGTATGATGTAACATTGGGGAGAATAAACTATATGAAAAAAAACTTCTTGTTGTTGTTGTTCTCTTATGTGTGATCATTGTTGTTGTTGCTGTTGTTGTTCTCTGTCCGGTCTATATCATGGTGTTATGTTAGAGTGTTAAGGTGTAACGACGGGCGTCGACTGGCGTCACTGCATTTCGAAGAATTAGTGACAATTCCATGGAATATCAGAGCTTCTGAGCTATTTCACCTGGGCGTTGAAGCATTAAGAATGGCGTTGGTGGGCGTTGCTACAAGATGACACCTCACACGACGCATTCGCACCGCGGATGGTCCATCTCTACACCAAATACCATCCTTCACTGCCCCAAAATGCTCACTTTCGCTACTACTCGTACTGATGACGTCATCAATGACGTCACAGATGCTGTGGATATCCCTCAACTCGGAATGTACACCCCGAGAACTACAAGATGACACCTTCCAGGACGCATTCGAACCGTGAATAGCCCATCTCGACCCCAAATACCTTCCTTCACTGCCCGAAAATGTCCACTTTCGCTACTACTCGTACCGATGACGTCAACAATGACGTCACAGCTGACGCGGACATCCCTCAACTCGGAATGAACACCCCGAGAGCAACAAAATGACACCTCACACGACTCATTCGGACTAAGGATAGTCCCACTCTACACCAAACTCACCCCCACGCACCCACAAAATGTCCACTTTCGCTACTACTCGTACCGATGACGTCATCAATGACGTCACAGATGACGCGGACATCCCTCAAATCGGAATGTACACCCCGAGAACTACAAGATGACACCCTCTAGGACGCATTCGAACCGTGAATAGCCCATCTCGACCCCAAATACCTTCATGTACTGCCCGAAAATGTCCCCTTTCGCTACTACTCGTACCGATGACGTCACTGATGATGTCACAGCTGACGCGGACATCCCTTAAATCGGAATGTACACCCCGAGAACTACAAGATGACACCCTCCAGGACGCATTCGAACCGTGAATAGCCCATCTCGACCCCAAATACCTTCATGTACTGCCCGAAAATGTCCCCTTTCGCTACTACTCGTACCGATGACGTCACCGATGACGTCACAGATGACGCGAACATCCCTTAAATCGGAATGTACACCCCGAGAACTACAAGATGACACCTTCCAGGACGCATTCGAACCGTGAATAGCCCATCTCGACCCCAAATACCTTCATGTACTGCCCGAAAATGGCCACTTTCGCTACTACTCGTACCGATGACGTCACCGATGACGTCACAGATGACGCGAACATCCCTCAAATCGGAATGTACACCCCGAGAACTACAAGATGACACCTTCCAGGACGCATTCGAACCGTGAATAGCCCATCTCGACCCCAAATACCTTCCTTCACTGCCCCAAAATGGCCACTTTACTTACTACAACCAACTGCGCATGCGCAGATTAACGCGACATGCATTCAAAAACACACCATTCTGACTCTACCCCACACAAGCTTCACTTTGACACCTCACACGACCCATTCGAACCGTGATTAGCTCATCTCTAACCCAAACACACCCCTACATAGCACCCAAAATGCCTGTTTTCTATACTACGGCCAGACTGCGCATGCGCAGACTATTGAACACGGACGAACCATTAGTGTAGTCAAGTGCTCCTCCACGAGAGCTTCAAAATAAGACCTCACTCGACCCCATTGGACCATTAGGGACTCACCTAGACTCCAACATGTCCACCCCGTATGGGCCTATACACCCATAGCCATGCAGTATAGGCCTATGGGCCTACCCAGGCCTCGGTGACTTTTTTCAAAAATTTCACCGATTCGCTCCGCAACACTTCCTATCGTGTTCTAAATGACGAGACGAGTAAAACGAGACCCCACAACCCTACCGCAAATGTATAGAAGTACGTTTCCCAGGGGGTAAACATTGAACCTATACCCCAGTATGGGACTATATGGGGCTCGGTGACTTTTTTCAAAAATTTCACCGATTCGCACGGGGACACTTCCTATCATGTTCTAAATGACGAGACGAGTAAAACGAGACCCCACAACCCTACCGCAAATGTATAGAAGTAGGTTTCCCAGGATGGTCCTATACCCCCATACCCCATATAGGCATTTTCCCGTAATTTAGGATAAAGTCCGTATTCCGTATTTTTTCAGGAAAATTTTTACATACACCCACCCTGGAACTAGGGGGAGATAACTCTATTGATAGACAAGCCCCGTTAAGCCCGGCGACCTATATACCCCTCATACCCCATATAGGCATTTTCCCAGGTTTTTCGATAAAGTCCGTGTTCCGTATTTTTTTTCAGGAAAAATTTTACATGCACCCACCCAGCCATCAAATACCCCTTCACCTAGGCTTCACTTTGATACCTCACTCGACCCCATTCGACCATTAGGGGCTCCCCTAGCTCCAAAACGGCTATTTCCATACCATTGGGCCACCGCGCATGCGCACAATGCCGATATTTCAATCCCACACCCACACCATCAGATGCCCCCTCACATAAGCTTCACTTTGATACCTCACTCGACCCCATCGGTCCACTTGGGGCTCCCCTACATCTCAAAACGATTATTTCCATACCCTTGGGCCACCGCGCATGCGCAGAATAACGCTATGTCAAACCCACACCCAGCCCATTAGATGCCCCTTCACATAAGCTTCACTTTGATACCTCACTCGACCTCATCGGACCATTTTATCTAGGGACTACTCTAGGGGTTTTCCCGCGACCGAATCACCGCCAGACATGACCGCATCACCGCGGATGAATACATCTTTGACCTGGGTCACGTGATATGCAAATTTGGAACTCTCCTGTGCTGGAGGTAGCTTTTTGGTCTTTCTGCCGGAACTATACTGCACTTGACCTTTCCTCCACACTTCCTCCACAAATCTGCGCAGAAACACCTGCTCACTCGTCAAAATGTGCGCTGTAATCATCTTTATATACTACTAGGCACAATCAAAGCGTGACTGAGATACATCATTCTCTAGATGACGTCTTTACAACGAATATCATATGGATTAAGAATATTGATCAGCGATACGGATTTGATATTTTTGGAACATCATGATGGCATCATTTAAAACTGTAGACCCCTTCTCTCCAGCAGAATACTTGCCTAAGTTTATGTATATACTATGATTGTCTTTTTGAATTTGGTGCTAATATTGCTATATGGAATAGGTCTTTGGATTATGCACGCGGAAATTCTTTAGTGGACGACGGCTGAATAATGAATAACGGACTAGACGCTTGTAATGAATATATCGCACAATAGGCGTCATGACTATAAAGAATTGAATTGAATTGAATTGAATTGACATCTGAAAGGATTCACAACCTCCACCAGCAATGAATTCCTGTTGTAGTGTTCTTTTCTCCCATATCCGAATGTTTCTTTTGAGAAATTTTCTCTACGAAACATTCGAAATGTTTGAAGTAAATCGGTATTTCCAAAAGTACGAAGCATTCAAGACGTTCGATTTTCTGACAGCAAACCTAGAACCAACTTTCGATGTCATTTGTCTGTATTCATGTTTCATAACTCCATTGTTCCATACAAGCAGTCATGATCTTACTTTCCACAATAATTCATATAATACCCGTAATTGCAATTAGCGCCGAAAGACACACCCGATTTACACACCAGACACGTTTTTGTCACCAAAAGATTTTCACCGAAAGACGTCTGAGTGTTTGAACCCGTGATCTGACGTAGCTATCATTCTACTTGGTCATTCTCCCTGTTTAGCGACACAAACCTTCAAACCGACCACGGTCATCATACCAACTTAGATGTAAAAATAGAAAACAATACATTGGAATACTTAATTTTAAAATGTACTCAGATGACAATATTCATTTTGCAATATATGTGTTCTCCGCGTAGTTCCGGCATGGACATTATAATACTCTATATCGTATATCCCAAACACCTTGATAACACAAGGTGCTAACATACTTGAGAGACCCGGCGGTATAAAAAGGTATTCAAATGCACCAGTGGAACTACAGTATTTAGCTCTCAGGGAAGAAAAATAGCCCCGTCACATGGTGAGCTTTTCTTCTTACGCGGAACGGATTTTCTTCTGGACAAAGTGTTAAACCAAATTCAAAAGGGCGTCTTCTTCAATAGGGGTACAATAGTCATATATCTCTATCGCTAAGGGCGAGAAGAATGGGCACGGAAATATCCTCGATGCACCGTGGTTTCCTGAATGACAGCGCTTCTGTTCCCGTCTGTTCGGGACTTTTCAGGCGCAACGGTGACAAAGGTAAAAGGATAGAGTCGAGGGTCGCCTATCTGGAATTGCATACTTTTATAGAACCCGGCACTTTGACATAGCCTCACTGTTCCAAAGTTAGAGAAGTTCATTTACCGTGTGCATGACCTTGTGTAACTATAGTTCCAGGGAGTTGGTTGTCAGGTATTTTACCTGTAATATATGATATTACAAATTTTTAAAACAATGTATAAACAGTGTGAGGCACGGACCCGCCCTGCACTTTCAGTCTTCCATATACTAGTTTCACAAATATTTTTGTTTTGGAAATTTCTGCCTCTCATCAAAATACAAACATGTTCAAGCTATATTACATCCATGTACCCGGTATATAATAATAATAATAATCAGGTAATATTTTTTTCATTCATAATATGCTTAACTAGAACGCGGTCATCCCTCACGTCCATAACATTAAATAAAAGCCGGGGTTATGACTGTACATCTTCACTAACCAAGTCGACAGAACATAGCTTTGCGATGTAGCTACAGTGAATTGATTACGCTCCTGGTGCAGACTGTGGGATACTACGGTGACTAAACTCAGTCTGCTGGAATTGCCCCCAATTTGTTGCACTGGCCGTCATTCTGCAGCTTGCAAAACGGACTCACTGTATTCTGCGAAACGAAACGGGCGAAACGAAACGAAAAGTTGTAATCTGCGAAAGGAAACGAAACATTGTAATCTGCGAAACGAAACGAGAAGTTGTAATCTGCGAAACGAAACGAGAAGTTGTAATCTGCGAAACGAGCATTTCCGACCCTCTCAAAATGGAACTAAGATGTAATTTCTAATCAAAGTGGAAGCATATCATCCAGCCGTATCCCCGGTAACGAGGGAAACTGCATTAACCCGTTGACCGGTAAAAAAATGGTCATTTTACAGCCTCGTTTCGCATTTTACAAATCAGGTGACCTGCAAAACATATGTAGTAGTGGAAATAAGGAAGCAAACATACTGGTTGATGGTAGTGCTAAGATTCAGCATTTTGACTAAGAACTGCGTATACGTATGGCAACAAACAATACTCCACCCACACCGTATTTTAGGGTATTACAACACAGGGTTTGCACTATAATTAACAACTTAACTATGGAAGGGGATACGATTATAACCTGCCCCCTGTGCTTTTAATATTTCGTACAAAACATGGCTTTGTACATTGGAAGAAATAATTAATGATCAATGATTAATATTGACGGTGTCAGAACAAGGATGCCTGCTGTTCAAATCTGATTGGGCAGACATTGTTGCTAGAGTTTGGGACGCATTTATCTGATTTGGCTTTTATAGCGGTTTATCCCCTCAAAAGGTTCTATTTTACATCTTTACAGCCTGGACTACCGGTAGACGCGACATGGTATTTTAATGATTCCAGATATAGAATCGTGTCAATGGGTTCCCAGGTAAGATCGAAGAATACGTCTCTGCAGTGAAAGCTTTCTTTACATGTTACTGTTCAATAGCCCTCCTTAACAGGACGTACGGCTTTGGTCTTGAGATGAATGAAGGAAAAATACATAAAAAATTATGACATTTGTGTTGGTCGATCAGAAATATAAATCGTACGTGTAGTTAGGGCGATAGCGTTGAAGTTACTACGACCAGTGACAAATACTCGAATGTGTCACAGAACAACTTCACTTAACAGATGCGATAGTCTCGAAAGTCCACCAGGCTGAACTAACCACAGTTTATGTCTTAAGTAAGGCAACGTCAGCCACACCAATGGCCATTGTGCAGTCCCAATTGTCCTTACACCCTACCGAAATGCTTAAAAAGAGAGGGGGAGGCAAGGATTGTGGTGCAAATGGTCGAAGGACGAAGATTATTTCCACCAGTGATTCTCTGTCGAGAGGATACTCATTCCCAGTTAGCGAGTGTTGAGATTCCAAGTCCTAGCTGAGTTAAACGACAGAAAGCTGACTTGCATTTCGTGAGGCCTATTGATCTCCTTTTCACGCCGATAAATTCGATTTATTAAGTGGCGTAAGTGGCTTATTATCATCCCTAGCCATGGTTCGTCTGACAAAGCCGTACCATGGCAGAATATGGGTTTGGCCTAGCTAGTAGTCCAGTCGTAATATTTGAGAGTGCCGAATCACATTTACGACCCCATGATATCTCCTAATATACCCATATTTGAGGAATTAAAAGCCCCTTCGTCTCCCGTTAATCCCATTTGAACTGAGTTAAGTATCCAGGAGTGTTTTGACTGGAGAGACGTCCACGTGTCATTTCCTCGATGACATGAAACAGATCGTTCTTCAGCGTATTGTCATTATAAACTCGGCTTGCCTGTGAACACAGCGAAGCCCTCTGCAACGCGTTCCATTCATTGGCTGATAGTTTTAACGGACTGCTCGTGAAATAACTGTTATGTCCACATATGCGTGCAGGGCTCGTACACAGTATACAGACCCATTATGGATGATGAACAGGGCAATCGGATCGGTAAAGTCTTGTAAACATACCACAATAGCGTACAAAGAAGGTGATATGATCAAAATTATTGCTGAAATTCAAGTTATTATAATTATGTAATTTGCGAAGAAAACCCTTTACTCCATCGCGTCCATAATCAGGGTTTCCCGATGATACTATGAATCGAGATTTCCCGATGTATACTATGATTGTCTTTTTGAATTTGGTGCTAATACTGTTATATGGATATGGAATAGGTCTTTGGATTATGGACGCGGATATTCTTTAATGGACGACGGCTGAATTATGAATGACGGACTAGACGCTTGTATCCCGATACCGGATTTCTGAGTAGGTGATGCTCCTTTGACCCTATGGAATATCTGATATAAATTCTGATATCGCGAAAAACGAAAATCGACTATGCACAAATTTGCATGGAGGCTCAGAGCGGGCCACAGCTCATGGTATCTTCACAAGTCCAGTCCAGGTAAATCGTAATTCCTCGCAGAGGGTTTACCTGGATATTTTTGGAGATTCGAATGAGTTCTTGAGTCGACGCCTATATTATACAATCCTCGTACATTTCACCCCCCGCGCTTGTTTTGAATTAGCATGTCGGTATCCCAAGCCTCTGGTTTTGACTTTGACTTCCGATGTCGATTTCAGCCCGACATGAAAGCAGTTTGACCCGCAATGAAATGATGATGGCCCACTTCTTTCTCAATTCTGATTGGTCAGTCGCGACACGCCTGCGGCAAGAGAGGTCGCACACTGATCAGGCGTGTCGCGACTGACCAATCAGAATTGAGAAAGAAGTGGACCATCATCTCTGTGTGCCGGAATGAACGGACAGTTACGTTGGATTTGAATCGCCCGGAAAGGTAAAACATTGCACAAATTTACTAATGTCACGACGGGAATATATAAAGTGATACTTGTAGAATATGCTGATGTATTTTGTTTGGCGGTAAACCGTTTATTTCTCGATTCACCCAAAGTGCGTTTCACACTTTATTGTGGATTTATATAAAGCATGGGGTTATATATAGAGACCCCATATTTCGACACTTCACCCTAATATCACCGCCCACACCTCCCAAAACTCTTGTTTTCCGGGCCTCTGGTGGGGATCATGTTACAATGAATTACCCTGCCACCTCCTTCATGTAACACGACATCAATTTAAGTGCCAATGCGAGATTCCTGAGCTGGCAATCGGTATTGCAAGATTTCAATTTGGTGCATCAGGTTATATAATCACGACTTACGGCACATGATCATGTACTTGAAGTTGCCAAACAAGCGAGATTAGATTTCAGGATATGACACCTGCCATGTAGATGCAAGCATATACATTCCAAATGCGTAATCTGGAAGCGACCGACAGTTTTCAAAGATGCCCGACGGTCAAAATGATCTACCAAAGCGTTTTCTGGAGTATAACGTGTCCCAGTCACACTTTGATTGTGAATGCGCATATGAACAACATAAATATGTTTAGTCCGTCCCAAGCCAACAAGCGGAATCAGACAGAAGCTACATTTATGAAGCGGACCTTAGCGCCGGAGATCCAGCAGGCTCCAATCTTTTCAAGTTTTCACCAAACTTATGCAGGTTAGAGAGAACTGATTCTCTGAAATGAAAGTCAAAAAAGAAGTCGAATTTGCTCAATAAAGTCATGAATATTTTAAATGATGATACGTCTCCCATAGGCGACACTTGACAAATTGTCGCGTATCTAATTTGCATAATAATATTACACGACCTAATTTGCTTTCTATTAATAACTAGGCTATGGTTACTTCCACTGGAAAATTACTGTTACGGCATGTAACACTATAAAAAAACTATGTCGCCCGCAAATTGTGAAGTGTGATGATGGATAAAGAAAAACGCCTTTTGATACCAGCATTTTATTGAGGCAGTTCTCACTAACCTTTTAAAACAACGTCAACGGTTATCTAGTTGTGCAGCCTTGTCGAATCAGTTTCCGCAATAATTATTTGTTACGATTACTGTATAAAAAAACTTGAGTGAACTGTTCCACTAAAGTTTGAGTGAAACGTACCTGTTGACTCTAAGTTGAGTTACTTTTCACTCAACTTGAGTTACTTTTCACTTAACTTGAGTTACTTTTCACTCAACTTGAGTTAAAACTACTCAAGTTCACTCAACTTGAGTGGGATGAATTTCCACTCTCATGGTTGAGTGAATGTCACTCAAGTTGAGTGCATTTTACTCAAGTTGAGTGAAAAGTAACACAAGTTGAGTGAAAAGTAACACAAGTTGAGTGAAAATCTTACTCAAGTTTTGAGTGGGATGAATTTCCACTCTTACTTGAGTGAAATTCCACTCAACTTTTTTTAGAGAGTAACCCCTACCAGGCCTGCAGGCGGGCTACAAAAACTTGAGAGCTAACACTCCGTGATTTGTTGCTTATCCTATTCGGGTCATTTAGAGCCCACTGGTCTGACCTCGCCGAGCAGAGGATCATGGGCAAATTCAAAATGGCGGCCATGTGGGTTATCAGAAAAGCGATGTTTCGTCATTTTTCTTCAGAATTTCTGCTATTCTGCGAGAAAAAGTGGGCAAAAACTATTCCATTTCACATCAGCATATTACTCACTAGTTTATCATGTTTTCTTAGGAGAAATGGCATAAGTGAAAAAAAAAATCGAAAAATCTGACCGAAAAATCGACCAAAAATGCCTTTTTTCAAAATGACGTCATCACAGCGGCCGTGTTGGATTTGTTCACATTTTTCGATAGAGCTTGAAAACCCTAACCCCCCCTCTGGCCTAGACAGGTCCCAAAAAGCCCAGGCCATATAGGGTTAAAATCGTCAACAACAGAAATTATGGCAGGAAGTACTGACAAGTTCATCACGGATATCAGAGAAATGACAATGTCTCCAGTCTGTTTGGGGGATTATGGAGGTATCGGTGCTACATCAATCAATGTTGGTACCATACCTGAGCGACCGTGGGGGAATTGTCTTGAACAAAATGTTTGCAGTCGGCAAATCTGAGGCGATATCGATTCAGACCATCCAGCATTCGTAGAGGCGAGCGAAAACTGCTCAAATCTGACCCAAACATGTAGTGTGGATTGAAGCATGGTTTACCATCTATTTCAGACTGTTTTCTACACTGCAGATGTACATTTAATACGGCTGAATATTTCATATCAATGTAAACTTTCAAGTCTTGTTCCTACGAAGTAGGCTACAGATCGCAAATTTTCCGGTAATGAGTCAGTGAGGCAGTCAGTCAGTCAGTCCATCCGAATCCTTTCGTCGGCAAAATAAGGAGAACCGTTGACATTAGAACCTTGATTTTTGGCATGAACGTGCATTAGGGCATTGTTACCAGCAAGTTCTGAGCTGACCGCATTCTCATGAAAATTTGATTCATAATTATTTTTTTTATTATTTATTGATGGCTCAGCGAGTGCACTGTCATGCCCATCGGGAACCCTTGGCTGTAAGTTTCACTGTATATATAACACAGTACACAATCTGGTGGGATATGCCATCCATAATTGTTTTTATGAAACCGAGGGTTATCCCGGAGAATAGAAGACCGGCTACAGCGAGTGGACCATATTCATGCTGGAAGTGAATTGTTTTGTGTAATACTTTTTGTTTATCTCTCTACAACATGGCAGTGTGACTATGCGTCACAGGATCTACGAAGTAAGGTAGGCATTAGGACAGGCACTGAGCTCTTGGCAATCCCCCCCTTCCCCCCCCCCCCAGCCCCAAGGTGAAATCCTGCCTATATTAAGATGGGCACATGCAGCCCAAGTCAGAATCACCAGAGATTTTCATCAAAAATCACCAGAAATTTTCGATTAAAACAGTATTGAATATTTTGTTGAAGATTAAAAGTGATGGGATTGAATGAATAGTTTACCAGTTACTGTGCTGATGTGAATCTGTGACACACCAACACACTCTGTGGCAGTGATTCTGTGACACACCAACACACTCCGTGGCAGTGATTCTGTATCCCTTAATCAAGGAATCAAAATTTGAAACGACAAGAAAAATTTAGACATAATTACACATGTAATGTTTTTGTTTAAATTATATCCCAGTGTGATATATAGTCAATATTCAAGAAGTACAATCAAAGTTGCTTTATCTAGTTAAATTCTACCCAAAGAAAATAAATTAAGACCCTTTAAACATGCCGTCAATGCCAGATGTTGAGTTTTATACAGCTGTAGATCAGGGCTCTGGGTGCATATATCATGTTTCCATACCCTTAATGCACACAACAGCGGCAAAACAAAGCCTCCTTGAACAACCTATCTTTATACAGGAAATTCTTAACCCAGAAAATACCATTCTCTCTCAAAAGAAAACAATTTACGTCAGGAAGGCCTTTTTTATTAAGCTAATTTTGTTAGGTAGGGGCCTACTTAGATTCAATAATTGTCATGAAATTTCTTTGGTTATATCTTAATTGCAACTATGTTTGTTCCTCAAACCTAACATACTTGAGCTATACATGTATAACACGCTTTCATTTGAGAGTCCAGACATTCCACCATTCATGTGAACAAATTGTACTAAACATGGAATAATTAAATTCACACTACCCATTTCTACAGTATCAGTACTATGTTACTATCTGTAGCAGTTGAAACCCAGAAAAACTTAAACAATTAAAACCAGTAAAAAAATTTGTCTGTCGAATAACAGAAAATATGGTATGGAGATTTGAATGAGTAAACTACTAAACAACTTACATGATACCAACAAAATGTCCCAACACAAGCTGATAAATTCCTTGAGTGGCTTGCAGGACAGCTTTGTTTCACCCTCAGTAAATTTTATCATTGTTGCTCACAGGCTAATCTGAAGGATGATACCAGATCTTTCTATGTTCTGCTGGGTTATTGCTTCAGGCTGACTTAATTGGTTGATGTAGGATATTTCATCATCAGTGGCAATTTGACCTAAATTTGAAGCCTGCATGATTTGGTCTGTGATGAAATGTTTGGATGTGAAATAGGATACACGTTAAAGGCCACAGTTTACATATATCTATAACAATATACTGAATTGTGTGTATTAAGAATGGCAAGTTGCCTGGTAATAGCAGTGTAGATAAATGCACTAACAAATGATGGAAAATTAGCATTTCCTATTTCATTATCCCATCACGTTTTGTACTGTGTTATATATACAGTGAAACATACAGCCAAGGCTTCCCGATGGGCATGACAGTGTACTCGCTGAGCTATCAATAAATAATAAAAAAAAATAATTATAAATCAAATTTTCATCAGAATTCGGTCAACTCAGAACTTGCTCGTAACAATGCCCTAATGCACGTTCATGCCAAAAATCAAGGTTCTAATGTCAACGGTTCTCCTTATTTTGCCGACGAAAGGATTCGGATGGACTGACTGACTGACTGACTGACTCATTACCGGACAATTTGCGATCTGTAGCCTACTTCGTAGGAATAGTTGGTATTCATAACTTAGAAGTTTCTTGGTCAGAAAATTGTCATTACACACCCTTTGCCGTCGCCATGGTGGTGTTTATAATACGACATATTTTTATCCAGCTGTGGCTCGGAAAAATGGTACATAACGTCCCCTCAATTTTTGATATGTTTGAAGTCAGAAACCAGACTTTCTGACTATATATGTTATTACATAAATGGTAAGGAGATCATTTGGTGGTGTGCAACCTATAGCGTTGCTATATGTCAGTCGTCTTGGGCGCGAAAACGTCTTTTCGCACTCTCCGCAAAGGGATATCCTGACAAATTTACTGCACGGGGTGCGGCCTAAACTGACGATGTTTCCTGAAGACTTGAAGTGTTTTGCTGAATTGTCCTGAATTGGACAGCACTACTGGCCTAATTCACCGCAGCCCAGCTAAGCGTGTTTTGCAAACTTCGATACGGGGTCATAGGCCTAAACGAGCCCGTAATTACGGGGTCATAGGCCTAAACGAGCTCGTAATTACGGGGTCATAGGCCTAAACGAGCCCGTAATTACGGGGTCATAGGCCTAAACGAGCCCGTAATTACGGGGTCATAGGCCTAAACGAGCCCGTAATTACGGGGTCATAGGCCTAAACGAGCCCGTAATTAGTTCACCTTGTTAAAGAGCCAACAGATTTTCCTTTTCCACAAAAAACTGAACACCGTTACTAGTCGAAATCAAAATGTCATACACATCTGTTACAGGATGGAATCTAATACCATTATATCGAGTAAATCTGATAAAGAAGATTGACCTGGTAAATGTACATCTGTGAAATGATGTTCTGGTTCTAGGCTATATGAATAATTGACATCTAGCAGTGATTAATAGAACAGACATATGGGGAGATTGATCCTGCTTGGAGTTTGGGTTGAGTGTAAGATATTCTGATATCGAGCTTTAAAGCCATTCTGCTTTTCGAATATGACCTTTAAGAGTTTCAGCACACCTTGATCGTTCTATTCCTCCTCCTCTTCTTCTTCCTTACTTCTGTGTTTCCTCTTCCTTTCCTCGTCTTCTTTTGATCGAGTTCAAACTTAGTCGAATTTTCGCAATAGAAGCCTCGCATCTTTATGGACCGAACTTGACCGGATCATCTGCCCGATACCAGGGCCTTGCTACTCTGTACATATGGAGTGTATCACGACACAACGATCCGATGGAAAACAGAAGACACCAGCTGTTTTGCTTTTGGTTATCATAGCGCCAATCAATATGTGATTTGATCCATCACTGTGTTTTTCTCCATCAGTTATATATGATTTTGCCATGTATGCCATGTGAGATGTGAGCACATGTGTGTACCTCAAGTACATTTGAAAAAAAAATACAGTTATGGGATTCATTTTTGGAGAGTGAGTGGGAGATACACAGCTTGTACACTCTAAACACGAAAATGTTATATACAACACTTTTGGGTGTTTTCTCTCCATGTTCACTTTCTGAGATATTGCACTTCAGAGATATTTGAGTTTGGTACAAATTTGGCCTGCCCTATCTTCTCATTCAAAGTCAATGTCTATGTTCTCACTTTGAACTCTATCGAAGTGATCTAGATGATGTCACACAGTGATCTAGATGATGATGTCACACAGTGATCTAGATGATGATGTCACACAGTGATCTAGATGATGATGTCACACAGTGAGCTAGATGATGTTACGCAGTGATCTAGATGATGATGTCACACAGTGAGCTAGATGATGATGTCACGCAGTGATCTAGATGATGATGTCACACAGTGAGCTAGATGATGATGTTACACAGTGATCTAGATGATGATGTCACACACTGAGATTTAGGTGATCTAGATGATGATGTCACAGTGACCTAGATTATGACGTCACACAGTGATCTAGATGATGATGTCACGCAGTGATCTAGATGATGATGTCACACAGTGATCTAGATGATGATGTCACACAGTGATCTAGATGATGATGTCACACAGTGTTCCAGATGATGATGATGTCACACAGTAATCTGGAGATAAATAGATAGGCAAATAATATCACACATGTATCTCTTGTTAATTCTGTTTGCGTTTAATGGTAATCTACTTTCTCAATGGTTCTGAATAACCTAGACTTCTGCTACTGCATATTTAGTAATTACAATTTCAAAAATCGTAGAAGAGATTTCTTTTGAGACCCGCTACTAATATTAACCATATTAACCGGTAACCATATTTCCGAAAATTGTGGAAACTTTTTTCAAAATCAAATCAAACAGTATAGTGTAGATCTTCTTGCTTTGGTAATTTGGTGAAGCCGTGAAGGTCGCTTTTTGCATCTGAAGGAAACAAACGATAGGCCAAATGAACCCAAAAGCTATATGAAAAGGGTTTCCTCTCACGCCGACTACACACCAAGAAAGACGACTATAGTTCCAACATTCTTATTTATCTCTGTCTCGGATAGTAATACTACTAAGGGTCCTGCGTATGGTAAATACATGTCTCATCTGATGGCATTTGCTAGATCCTGTAAAATGTGTGAAGAATTGAAGCGTTGTAGCAGGAGATGAATCAAGCGTCTTCTCTCCGGTTACCTCGGGTTTGTTGATGGACGTCAAAATGCGGCCCGGTGCCTTTGACGCTGCCCTTCTTGGGTTGTCTGGTGCCGCCGGCGTAGGAAGCCATTGATTCCTCGTGGACGACGATAGTAGTATATAGCATTGATTAACCCTCCCATTCACCTTTGACCTCAGAAATTTGCATATCGAGTGACAGAGGTCAAAGGTCAATGAGTGCACTTGAGTTGACCTGTATCCTTTCATCTCGTCTTTGACCTTGGATCATGTTTAGACATGTTAGGGTTGGGGTTTTTCCATCATGTGCGCATGTGTATGACGTCACTTCCGGTCTGGGTGAATGGGACGTGACCTGTGAACATGATAGGACATGTACTGACCTGTCTGTGGGGTTTTTCCCTACAATGGCGTTCACCTTCGTGTTTTTTCGATGAGGTGCGAAGGGTACGTACGTGTCTTTTCGGTGAGGCCCGTGGGAACATGATAGGCCATGTACTGACCTGTCTGTGAGGTTTTCCCCGCCAAAATTTCGCTGTCGTCTGCTTGGGCTGGGGTTGTAACGTGCCGAACACCTGGCTCCTCGAATTGCAACATTGTTGCACGTTCGCTACAATGTTGCGGCGACCGTGAACACCTGGTCTGGCGTCTGCGTGAGTGAGCTCACGTGCCGAACACCTGGCTCCCCGAGATCAAGGCATGTCCAGACTTGTCCTGGGTTGTGCAGTTCTGCCATGCAGAGGACGGGTACTAGGAATGCATATTAAATCCATATTACCATTTATGGGATGCATGTACTGACTTGTATTTGGGGTTTTTCCATCACGGGGAGATCACGTGATAGTTCAAGGTCATATTGAATGATAGGAATGCGTGTACTGACCTGTTCATCCGTGGTTTACATTTACACGGGAACAGTCGGGTAGTTACGGAGGTGACCGAAGATGTCATGGAGGTGCCCGAAGAGACACAGAGGTTACCGAAAAATGTCACGGAGGACACCGAAGAGACACGGAGGTGGCCGAAGATGTCACGGAGGTTACCGAACTGACACGGAGGTGTCCGAAGAGTCACGGACGTCACCGAAAAGACACGGAGGTGACCGAAGAGACACGGAGGTTGCCGAAAAGACACGAATGTCACGGAAAAATGTATAACAGTGGGAATTTTTGGGCTAATATCGGTCCCGGGCCTATCGAAGTGTGGGTGCATGGGTGGGTGCATGTAAAATGCGGATTTGTCCCCGAAAATATAAAAAGCAGAACACGGACTTTACCTCTACAATAGGGGCTTGTATTATACAATATACGGGAAAATGGCTGTAACGGGTATGGGGGTGGTAATTTTTGTTTGTAAGTGGGATCCGACTGGACTAATGTATCGTCCGTTTTCATCATTTTGCGCTGGCCGTAGTATAGAAAGTAGGCTTTCTGGGGATTGGTGGAGGTTTGTTGAGTGATTGAGGGCCCATACCTGGTCAAATGGGCCGTGTGGGGTATCAGTTTTACATCCGGGTCCTCCATCTGACATTTAGGAGTAGTATAGAAAGCAACAATTTTGGGGCCCCGAGCTCCGAGCTCCTGCCTGCCTCATCCCCGAGCTCCGAGCTCCCGACTACTCCATCCCCGAGCTCCGAGCTCCCGTCGTTACGCCTTAACGCCCGTCGTTACGCCTTAACGCCTTAGCATAACGCCTTGACGCCATGATATACACAAATGAAAGAAAATCAACAACAACAAGGATGAGAGATGAGAGAACAACAACAACATGTTTTTTTCCATATGGTTTATTCTCCCCTCCAGTACATCCTACCCACGATGGGGGAGCCGCGTTGGCTATGTTTACAATTCAAGAAGACTCTTGTCCAATCAGAGGCCGCTATTTGGCGCTGTATCAGTCATATTCGTTCTTGCCCGTTACTGCGTTAGATGTATTCTCGGCTGCTCTTGTCCAATCAGAAGTCGCCGTTTCAGAAACTTTCATCTTTGCTCGGTGTGACCTAATCGTCGTCGGGCAGGCCTGGATATTGTTTGGGCAGCATGTCCCGAAAGAGTTGTTTGCGCATCCTGATCGCATTTTCCAGGGCCTCAGTGGGTGGTAGCCCCATGCCCTCTTCCAAGTGACGCTTGGTCTTCATGATGGACCTGTGCGTGGGGTCGCCTTTCATTTCAAGCGGTAGCAAGGTATACTGTTCATAGATCGTCATGGCTGTTTTCCTGATGCAGGGGCGCATTTGGGTGTACGCCTGTTGTAAGTTATCCTGTCCGACGTTCTCGATCGCTGCAGCATGAGTATTGATAGCTGCTGTCACAATACGATCCCAGAAGGAAGGTTCTGCCTCACTTTCCTGGTATGTAGGCTGACTATCTAAGGCCAAGATCTCAGTATCAGTATATAGACTCTCAGCAATCTCACTTTCCTGGGATGTAGGCTGGCTATCTGAGGTCAAGCTCTCCTTATCAGTAGATAGACTCTCATCAATTTCTGTATCGGCTTCTTGTGCCTCGGAGTCTTCAATCCCATTCAATCCCATGTATATTTTTCTCGTGTCGCATCATATCGTAACGTCTGGTGAACGTGCGTTGGCACTCAGAGCAAGTATAAGCAATATTGATGGTTGAACGTCGACTGTGCGTGTTTTGGCAATACACTTGCTTTTATAGACAGTAACGCCCGTCAACCGGAACTGACATTTGACCCCTGCGCGTGCTAACAATACCGGATAAAAGGCATGCCCAGACTTGTTCTGGGTTGTGCAGTTCTGCCATGCAGACGACGGGTACTAGGGATGCATATTAAATCCATATTACCATTTATGGGATGCATGTACTGACTTGTATTTGGGGTTTTTCCATCACGGGGAGATCACGTGATAGTTCAAGGTCATATTGAATGATAGGAATGCGTGTACTGACCTGTTCATCCGTGGTTTACATTTACACGGGAACAGTCGGGTAGTTACGGAGGTGACCGAAGATGTCACGGAGGTGCCCGAAGAGACACGGAGGTTACCGAAAATGTCACGGAGGACACCGAAGAGACACGGAGGTGGCCGAAGATGTCACGGAGGTTACCGAACTGACACGGAGGTGTCCGAAGAGTCACGGACGTCACCGAAAAGACACGGAGGTGACCGAAGAGACACGGAGGTTGCCGAAAAGACACGAATGTCACGGAAAAACGTATAACAGTGGGAATTTTTGGGCTAATATCGGTCCCGGGCCTATCGAAGTGTGGGTGCATGGGTGGGTGCATGTAAAATGCGGATTTGTCCCCGAAAATATAAAAAGCAGAACACGGACTTTACCTCTACAATAGGGGCTTGTATTATACAATATACGGGAAAATGCCTGTAACGGGTATGGGGGTGGTAATTTTTGTTTGTAAGTGGGATCCGACTGGACTAATGTATCGTCCGTTTTCATCATTTTGCGCTGGCCGTAGTATAGAAAGCAGGCTTTCTGGGGATTGGTGGAGGTTTGTTGAGTGATTGAGGGCCCATACCTGGTCAAATGGGCCGTGTGGGGTATCAGTTTTACATCCGGGTCCTCCATCTTACATTTAGGAGTAGTATAGAAAGCAACAATTTTGGGGCCCCGAGCTCCGAGCTCCTGCCTGCCTCATCCCCGAGCTCCGAGCTCCCGACTACTCCATCCCCGAGCTCCGAGCTCCCGTCGTTACGCCTTAACGCCCGTCGTTACGCCATAACGCCCTAGCATAACGCCTTGACGCCATGATATACACAAATGAAAGAAAATCAACAACAACAAGGATGAGAGATGAGAGAACAACAACAACATGTTTTTTTCCATATGGTTTATTCTCCCCTCCAGTACATCCTACCCACGATGGGGGAGCCGCGTTGGCTATGTTTACAATTCAAGAAGACTCTTGTCCAATCAGAGGCCGCTATTTGGCGCTGTATCAGTCATATTCGTTCTTGCCCGTTACTGCGTTAGATGTATTCTCGGCTGCTCTTGTCCAATCAGAAGTCGCCGTTTCAGAAACTTTCATCTTTGCTCGGTGTGACCTAATCGTCGTCGGGCAGGCCTGGATATTGTTTGGGCAGCATGCCCCGAAAGAGTTGTTTGCGCATCCTGATCGCATTTTCCAGGGCCTCAGTGGGTGGTAGCCCCATGCCCTCTTCCAAGTGACGCTTGGTCTTCATGATGGACCTGTGCGTGGGGTCGCCTTTCATTTCAAGCGGTAGCAAGGTATACTGTTCATAGATCGTCATGGCTGTTTTCCTGATGCAGGGGCGCATTTGGGTGTACGCCTGTTGTAAGTTATCCTGTCCGACGTTCTCGATCGCTGCAGCATGAGTATTGATAGCTGCTGTCACAATACGATCCCAGAAGGAAGGTTCTGCCTCACTTTCCTGGTATGTAGGCTGACTATCTAAGGCCAAGCTCTCAGTATCAGTATATAGACTCTCAGCAATCTCACTTTCCTGGGATGTAGGCTGGCTATCTGAGGTCAAGCTCTCCTTATCAGTAGATAGACTCTCATCAATTTCTGTATCGGCTTCTTGTGCCTCGGAGTCTTCAATCCCATTCAATCCCATGTATATTTTTCTCGTGTCGCATCATATCGTAACGTCTGGTGAACGTGCGTTGGCACTCAGAGCAAGTATAAGCCATATTGATGGTTGAACGTCGACTGTGCGTGTTTTGGCAATACACTTGCTTTTATAGACAGTAACGCCCGTCAACCGGAACTGACATTTGACCCCTGCGCGTGCTAACAATACCGGATAAAAGGCATGCCCAGACTTGTTCTGGGTTGTGCAGTTCTGCCATGCAGAGGACGGGTACTAGGAATGCATATTAAATCCATATTACCATTTATGGGATGCATGTACTGACTTGTATTTGGGGTTTTTCCATCACGGGGAGATCACGTGATAGTTCAAGGTCATATTGAATGATAGGAATGCGTGTACTGACCTGTTCATCCGTGGTTTACATTTACACGGGAACAGTCGGGTAGTTACGGAGGTGACCGAAGATGTCACGGAGGTGCCCGAAGAGACACGGAGGTTACCGAAAATGTCACGGAGGACACCGAAGAGACACGGAGGTTACCGAACTGACACGGAGGTGTCCGAAGAGTCACGGACGTCACCGAAAAGACACGGAGGTGACCGAAGAGACACGGAGGTTGCCGAAAAGACACGAATGTCACGGAAAAACGTATAACAGTGGAAATTTTTGGGCTAATATCGCTCCCGGGCCTATCGAAGTGTGGGTGCATGGGTGGGTGCATGTAAAATGCGGATTTGTCCCCGAAAATATAAAAAGCAGAACACGGACTTTACCTCTACAATAGGGGCTTGTATTATACAATATACGGGAAAATGCCTGTAACGGGTATGGGGGTGGTAATTTTTGTTTGTAAGTGGGATCCGACTGGACTAATGTATCGTCCGTTTTCATCATTTTGCGCTGGCCGTAGTATAGAAAGCAGGCTTTCTGGGGATTGGTGGAGGTTTGTTGAGTGATTGAGGGCCCATACCTGGTCAAATGGGCCGTGTGGGGTATCAGTTTTACATCCGGGTCCTCCATCTTACATTTAGGAGTAGTATAGAAAGCAACAATTTTGGGGCCCCGAGCTCCGAGCTCCTGCCTGCCTCATCCCCGAGCTCCGAGCTCCCGACTACTCCATCCCCGAGCTCCGAGCTCCCGTCGTTACGCCTTAACGCCCGTCGTTACGCCTTAACGCCCTAGCATAACGCCTTGACGCCATGATATACACAAATGAAAGAAAATCAACAACAACAAGGATGAGAGATGAGAGAACAACAACAACATGTTTTTTTCCATATGGTTTATTCTCCCCTCCAGTACATCCTACCCACGATGGGGGAGCCGCGTTGGCTATGTTTACAATTCAAGAAGACTCTTGTCCAATCAGAGGCCGCTATTTGGCGCTGTATCAGTCATATTCGTTCTTGCCCGTTACTGCGTTAGATGTATTCTCGGCTGCTCTTGTCCAATCAGAAGTCGCCGTTTCAGAAACTTTCATCTTTGCTCGGTGTGACCTAATCGTCGTCGGGCAGGCCTGGATATTGTTTGGGCAGCATGTCCCGAAAGAGTTGTTTGCGCATCCTGATCGCATTTTCCAGGGCCTCAGTGGGTGGTAGCCCCATGCCCTCTTCCAAGTGACGCTTGGTCTTCATGATGGACCTGTGCGTAGGATCGCCTTTCATTTCAAGCGGTAGCAAGGTATACTGTTCATAGATCGTCATGGCTGTTTTCCTGATGCAGGGGCGCATTTGGGTGTACGCCTGTTGTAAGTTATCCTGTCCGACGTTCTCGATCGCTGCAGCATGAGTATTGATAGCTGCTGTCACAATACGATCCCAGAAGGAAGGTTCTGCCTCACTTTCCTGGTATGTAGGCTGACTATCTAAGGCCAAGCTCTCAGTATCAGTATATAGACTCTCAGCAATCTCACTTTCCTGGGATGTAGGCTGGCTATCTGAGGTCAAGCTCTCCTTATCAGTAGATAGACTCTCATCAATTTCTGTATCGGCTTCTTGTGCCTCGGAGTCTTCAATCCCATTCAATCCCATGTATATTTTTCTCGTGTCGCATCATATCGTAACGTCTGGTGAACGTGCGTTGGCACTCAGAGCAAGTATAAGCCATATTGATGGTTGAACGTCGATTGTGCGTGTTTTGGCAATACACTTGCTTTTATAGACAGTAACGCCCGTCAACGCTTAGCTTAACGCTTCAACGCCCTGGTGAACTAGCTCAGAAGCCCTGCTTTTCATGGAATTGCCACCAATATATCGCAATGCAGTGACGCCCGTCAACGGCCGTCGTTACGCCTTAACGCCCGTCTCAACGCCCGTCAACAGCCGTTGTTACGCCTTGACGCCCGCCTCAATACCTTAACGCCCTATCTTTACGCCTTAACGCCCGTCTCAGTGCCTTAACGACCGATAAAGGGCTTTTGGAGGCCGATTAGCCTTTGAACTTTGAGTGCACTTTCGGTCAGGTGACCGGAAGTGACCTTTGACCAGGTGACCGGAAGTGACCTTTGACCCTGCGCTGCTCGGAGTGACGTCATCGTACGCAGGCGCACACATATTTCACCACCACCACCACCACCGCCACCACCGGGCGTTGACGGGCGTCAACGCCGGGTGATGGTGGTGGGAGCTCCCGTGTCGCAGAGCTCTTGGATCGGAACTCTTGGAGCTCAAAGCCTGTGGAACTCAGAGCTCGGAAGTGACATTTGCATATGACCTCTGTGAGGTCACTTCCGCTTCCGTTCACGTGACCGGAACTGACATTTGACCCCTGCGCGTGCTAACAATACCGGATAAAATTTGCGCGCATGGGGCAACGGTCAGTTCCGGTCGCGTGAACGGAAGCGGAAGTGACCTCACAGAGGTCATATGCAAATGTCACTTCCGAGCTCTGAGCTCCACAGGCTTTGAGCTCTAAGAGCTCCGATCCAAGAGCTCTGCCACACGGGAGCTCCCACCACCACCACCGGGCGTTGACTCCCGTCAACGCCCGGTGGTGGTGGTGGTGATGGTGGTGGTGGTGGCGGTGGAATATGTGTGTGCGCCTGCGTACGATGACGTCACTTCGGAGCAGCGCAAGGTCAAATGTCACTTCCGGTCACCTGGTCAAAGGTCAAAGGTCGTTGACGGACGTTACTGTCTATAAAAGCAAGTGTATTGCCAAAACACGCACAGTCGACGTTCAACCATCAATATGGCTTATACTTGCTCTGAGTGCCAACGCACGTTCACCAGACGTTACGATATGATGCGACACGAGAAAAATATACATGGGATTGAAGACTCCGAGGCACAAGTAGCCGATACAGAAATTGATGAGAGTCTATCTACTGATAAGGAGAGCTTGACCTCAGATAGCCAGCCTACATCCCAGGAAAGTGAGATTGCTGAGAGTCTATATACTGATACGGAGAGCTTGACCTCAGATAGTCAGCCTACATACCAGGAAAGTGAGGCAGAACCTTCCTTCTGGGATCGTATTGTGACAGCAGCTATCAATACTCATGCTGCAGCGATCGAGAACGCCGGACAGGATAACTTACAACAGGCGTACACCCAAATGCGCCCCTGCATCAGGAAAACAGCCATGACGATCTATGAACAGTATACCTTATTAACGCTTGAAATGAAAGGCGACCCCACGCACAGGTCCATCATGAAGACCAAGCGTCACTTGGAAGAGGATATGGGGCTACCACCCACTGAGGCCCTGGAAAATGCGATCAGGATGCGCAAACAACTCTTTCGGGACATGCTGCCCAAACAATATCCAGGCCTGCCCGACGACGATTAGGTCACACCGAGCAAAGATGAAAGCTTCTGAAACGGCGACTTCTGATTGGACAAGAGCAGCCGAGAATACATCTAACGCAGTAACAGGCAAGAACGAATATGACTGATACAGCGCCAAATGGCGGCCTCTGATTGGACAAGAGTCTTCTTGAATTGTAAAACTACCCAACGCGGCTCCCTATGCGTGGGTAGGATGTACTGGAGGGAAGAATAAACCATATGAAAAAAAAACCATGTTGTTGTTGTTCTCTCATCACTCATCCTTGTTGTTGTTGTTTTTCTTTCATTTGTGTATATCATGGCGTCAAGGCGTTATTCCAGGGCGTTAAGGCGTAACGACGGGCGTTAAGGCGTAACGACGGGAGCTCGGAGCTCGGGGATGGAGTAGTCGGGAGCTCGGAGCTCGTTGATGAGTCCGGCAGGAGCTCGGAGCTCGGAGCTCGGGGCCCCAAAATTGTTGGTTTCTATACTACTCCTAAATATAAGATGAGGACCCGGATGTAAAACTGATACCCCACACGGTCCATTTGACCAGGTATGGGCCCTCAATCACTCAACAAACCTCCACGAATCCGCAGAATGCCTGCTTTCTATACTACGGCCAGCGCAAAATGATGAAAACGGACGATACATTAGTCCAGTCGGATCCCACTCACAAACAAAAATTACCACCCCCCATATCCCATACAGGCATTTTCCCGTATATTGTATAATACAAGCCCCTATTGTAGAGGTAAAGTCCGTGTTCCGCTTTTTATATTTTCGGGGACAAATCCGCATTTTACATGCACCCACCCATGACTTGATAGGCAGACCCCGATAAGCCAGGGACTGATATTCGCCCTTTGGGACAGGGTTGATAGGAGTTTTCCCCTATTGTAGGGGTAAATTCCGTGTTCCGCTTTTTATATTTTCGGGGACAAATCCGCATTTTACATGCACCCACCCATGCACCCACATTTCGATAAGCCCGGGACCGATATTAGCCCAAAAATTTCCACTTTTATACGTTTTTCCGTGACATTCGTGTCTTTTCGGCAACCTCCGTGTCTCTTCGGTCACCTCCGTGTCTTTTCGGTGACGTCCGTGACATCTTCGGCCACCTCCGTGTCTCTTTGGTGACCTCCGTGACATCTTCGGTAACCTCCGTGTCTCTTCGGGCACCTCCGTGACATCTTCGGTCACCTCCGTGTCTCTTCGGTCACCTCCGTAACTACCCGACTGTTCCCGTGTAAATGTAAACCACGGATGAACAGGTCAGTACACGCATTCCTATCATTCAATATGACCTTGAACTATCACGTGATCTCCTCGTGATGGAAAAACCCCAAATACAAGTCAGTACATGCATTCCATAAATGGTAATATAGATTTAATATGCATTCCTAGTACCCGTCCTCTGCATGGCAGAACTGCACAACCCAGAACAAGTCTGGACATGCCTTGATCTCGGGGAGCCAGGTGTTCGGCACGTGAGCTCTCTCACGCAGACGCCAGGCCAGGTGTTCACGGTCGCCGCAACATTGTAGCGAACGTGCAACAATGTTGCAATTCGGGGAGCCAGGTGTTCGGCACGTGACAACCTCAGCCCAAGCAGACGACAGCGAAATTCTGGCGGGAAAAACCTCACAGACAGGTCAGTACATGGCCTATCATGTTCCCACGGACCTCACCGAAAAGACACGGACGTACCCTTCGCACCTCATCGAAAAAACACGAAGGTGAACGACATTGTAGGGAAAAACCCCGCAGACAGGTCAGTACATGTCCTATCATGTTCACAGGTCACGCCCCATTCACCCAGATCGGAAGTGACGTCATACACATGCGCACGTGATGGAAAAACCCCAACCCTAACATGTCTAAACATGATCCAAGGTCAAAGACGAGATGAAAGGATACAGGTCAACTCAAGTGCACTCATTGACCTTTGACCTCTGTCACGTGATATGCAGATTTCTGAGGTCAAAGGTCAATGGGAGGGTTAATCAATGCTATATACTACTGACGATTGACTACTGGCAGTGGAATATGAGGCTTATATTGAATACAACATTGCTGTGGACTCGGATGAAAAGAGAGCGAGAAAGAAAAAACTACATGTTAGTTTTAAGAGTGTAGATGACTTCAATTAATGTCGTCAAACGAAGGACAGACGAAGAATGGTTCTAAGGGGATTTGGATTTCTGATATTGCAACAAAATTGGCGTTTGTTTTTAGCGTACACATGTTTACAAATAGTCATGCGCCGCAATATACTTTTATTTAGCACACCACTGTTACTATTTTAAGCACTGTTCTATCGACTGCGCTTTGGCGTTCGGAGAGACGTACAACCAATGTGCATGATGTGGTTTCCCGATGTGGTATGTACAGGTACATTAGTGTTTGTGGTTTGCGCCCTATGTGGTTAAATCGCAGATTAAATTAAGACTTATGGATCCACTGTGCAAGATCGATTAATGTCTATATATGGCTCAAGAATTTTCCTCCCACTGATGACGCGTCGTCTGTCGTGTTGATCACTTCCCCACTCACAATCCATGAATTTCCTCACAAACATACATTTTGCAACGCTTCAAGGTTGACACAATCGAACACATTGGAGCTAAGAGGTTTGCCGTTACGGTAGGTGTTTCGAAGGAGTCGCATGCGCTCGTTTTGGCTGGACACTCTTCTGTTCTGTGGGCTTTTGTCCTGCCTTCCCCTGTGTTGCCTCGTATATGACGGGAGCAACAGAAATGTGGAGAGTTACGTAACCATGCAATGACGCGCTTCTTCCTGTACTTTACTGACTACAGACGATTTTAAACTAAAGAAATTGCATGAAATCAATTTATCCCGACCAAAACTTCCCGTGTCCAGTGTCTGTATTCAGTATATGATTAGGTTATATAGAAGTCCTGTATTTCAGGCTTATTCCTACGAAGTAGGCTACAGATCGCAAATTGTCCGGTAATGAGTCAGTGAGGCAGTCAGTCAGTCAGTCCATCCGAATCCTTTCGTCGGTAAAATAAGGAGAACCGTTGACATTAGAACCTTGATTTTTGGCATGAACGTGCATTAGGGCATTGTTACCAGCAAGTTCTGAGCTGACCGAATTCTCATCAAAATTTGATTGATCATTATTTGTTTTATTATTTATTGATGGCTCAGTGAGTACACTGTCATGCCCATCGAGAACCCTTGGCTGTAAGTTTCACTGTATATATGACACAGTACAAAATCTGGTGGGATATGCCATCCGTAATTGTTTTTATGAAATAGGAAATGCTACTTTTCCATCATTTGTTAGTGCATTTATCTACACTGCTATTACCAACTTGCCAGCCTTAATACACACAATTCAGTATATTGTTATAGATATATGTAAACTGTGGCCTTCAACGTGTATCCTATTTCACATCCAAACATTTCATCACGGACCACATCAGGCTACAAATTCAGGTCAAATTGCCCACTGATGGTGAAATATCCTACATCAGCCAATTGAGTCAGCCTGGTGCAATAACACAGCAGAAGAAAGAAAGATGTGGTATCATCCTTCAGATTAATCTGTGTGAGCAACAATGATAAAAGTTTACTGAGGGTGAAACAAAGCCATCCTGCAAGCCACACAAGGAATTTATCAGCTTGTGTTGGGACATTTTGTTGGTATCACGTAAGTTGTTTAGTAGTTTACTCATTCAAATCTCCATACCATATTTTCTGTTATTCAACTGACAAATTTATTTACTGGTTTTAATTGTTTTTACTGGGTTTCAGCTGCTACAGATAGTAACACAGTACTGATACTGTAGAAATGGGTCTCAAAACTAACAGCTGGTGAACTATTTGGTAGGGTGAATTTAATTATTCCATGTTGAGTGCAATTTGTTCACATGAATGGTGGAATGTCTGGACTCTCAAATGAAAGTGTGTTATACATGTACATATCTCAAGCATGTCAGGTTTGAGGAACAAGCATGGTTGCAATTAAGATATAATCAAAGAAATTTCGTGACAATTATTGAATCTAAGTAGGCCCCTACATAGCAAAATTAGCTTGATAAAAAAAGGCGTTCCTGGCGTGAATTGTTTTCTTTTGAGAGAGAATGGTATTTTCTGAGTTACATGTACCTGTACAAAGATAGGTTGTTCAAGGAGGCTTTGATTTTGCTGTTGCGTGCATCAAGTGTATGGAAACATGATATATGCACCTAGAGCCCTGATCTACAGCTGTATAAAACTCAACATCTGGCATTGACGGCATGTTTAAAGGGTCTTAATTTATTTTCTTTGGGTAGAATTTAACTAGATAAAGTGACTTTGATCGTGATGTGAAAATATGAGCAGATACTTTAAGTTTTTTTTGTACCTCTTGAATATTGACTATATATCACACTGGGATATAATTTAAACAAAACATTACATGTGTAAACAAAATATGTCTAAATTTTTCTTGTCATTTCAAATCTTGATCCATTTTGACTCCTTGATTAGGGGATACAGAATCACTGCCACAGAGTGTGTTGGTGTGTCACAGCAATGTAATTCCGATTCACACAGCGAAGCTGAGGTGGTTTAATGTTTATCAATAAAGAAAATTACCGATCAACTGTCACAAGAAAACCAGAATAGTACATTCATCAGATTGCCGATACCCAAAATGTGTTGTCTCATATATCTAGATAACAACGTGATGTAGAGACGCTATTTATTCGTCTTTGTTTCGGTTATGCTCAGGAGAATGACATAGAATCATTATTATCTTGTGCAGAGAAGGTGTTGGTCTTGAGTTGAATTACCGTAAACTACATAAATGCTACCTTTCTACTGTAGTACTATATATAAAAATTTAGTGTATTGTTGGGAAAATAATACTATTCAAAAAGTTGTTTTGATCCTGGACAAGGGCACTGAAAACCATTAAAGAGATGTAAATGTATTTTCACACGTAAAGCTTGAAATCTACTGAACTTTTTATTATTCAATCTGTTTCCTTTAGTTAAAGAATTGTAAAATTAAATCGGCGATCGTTATTTATTTTTGGAATGAAGGCGCATTAGGAGACTGTTACCAACAAGTTCTGAGCTGACCTACCTTTGATGAAAATTTCTGGTGATTTTTGATGAAAATAACTGGCGATTCTGACTTGGGCAGTGCCCATCTTAATATAGGCAGGATTTCAACTGGGGGTGAGGATTTCCAAGAGTTCAGTTCGCGTTCGAGTCCTAATGGCTACTCTACTTCGTAGGCCCTGTGACGTTAGTCACACTGCTCATGTCACAAAGGAACCGAGAATTAAATCTACCAGATCACCTCGATAGCTATAGTTCATGTCCAAGGCTGGGCGACCTCATTCTTGTCATCATTGTTGGCAGTGACATACATGTACGTTGACACTGAGAGTTCCTTGTCCGTTAAGGAAGAAACAACACCGGATGGTAAATAAAAACAAATGGTTATACATGTAGAATCTGGTCTGCCAATTATTCCTGATCGATTACATACTTCAAAGAATACTTATTACGCAGAATAAGCATTTTGCACATTCGCCATTCAAACTCCTTCACTATCATCTTTTGAAGATATTTCTTTATATTTTCGCTATCGCTAAGGGTAAAGGGCTGAAACTTACCACACTATATATTTGGGTCAAGCTCTACAAGAAAATGTAAAACAAATCCAAGATGGCCACCATGACGTCATTTTCAAAAAGAGCATTTTTGGACGATTTTCCGGTCAAAATCTTCGAAATTTTTATTTTTGTGTTTTCTTCGCAAAAACTGTATGATAAATTAGTAAATAATAATCTGATATGAAATAAAATAAGTTTACCCACTTTTCCGTACAGAAAAGGAATTTTTTTGAAGAAATATGACGAGAACATCACTTTTTCTGGTACCCCACATGGTCGCCATTTTGAATTTACCCATGATTCTCTGCTCGTGAGGTTATGCAAATAGGCTCAAAATGACCCCAATATGATAACCTATAATGTCAGCTCTGTATTTTTTGGTGTTACGGAAATATCGCAGAAAGTTTGGTAGGGAGGCATTTTGTCCCCCCCCCCCCCATCTCCCCCAGGCCTGGCAGGGTTAATGGGTGAAGGGAGGGAGGGGGAACAAATCAGGGGGTGTTTTTTGTGATGCTAAGACATATGGTTTCAGTAAAATGCATAGAATCGCGTTGAATCAACATGCTGATGTTTTGCGAAATTTTTAAAGAAATATGGCAAAAACATCACTTTTCTGGTACCCCCACATGACCGCCATTTTGAATTTACCCATGATTCTCTGCTCGGGGGGAGGGGGGGGGGGGGGGGCATGCAAATAGGCTCAAAATGACCCCAATATGATAATCTGAAAAGTCATGGAGTTTCAGCTCTCAATTTTTTGTCGTTCGGAGATACGAGCAAAAACCACAGGGGGGGGGTGCGGAAAGTGCTCCCCCCCCCGGTAGGGTTAAGGAAGTAAAGTTAAGAACTTATCAGTCAAATATCACAGAAAATTGAGCTATATGTAAGGGTTATCAGTTATCATGTGAAATATATCAACATATTCAAACTGTTCGTTCTTAAATAGTTTCTCATACCCGTTGAAAAGTGTAAACCGTTTCTTACTGTCGGAAACCATCACTCGACAGTCTGATATACATCACCATCGAACAAGAACCCATAATATTACTCTGTTAAATATTTAGAATGGAATTAGTGGTCAATCTATTCCGATTTGATTTTGATCTATTAGATTGATTTTTCAGTCTGCATTAGATCCATTCTGTTCCTTTTCAATCTAATATATTGGAAATAATTTTAATCGAACCGAAATATTGACATTTTAATCTGTGAAGATTAGATCTTGACCCTGATTCCAATCTTCTCAGATTAAAATGTCAATATTTCGGTTCGATTGAAAAGGAACAGAATGAATTTAATGTAGACTGAAAACCAGGCTAATATATCATAGTAAACTGGGAGTTTCAATCTAATAGATTAATTTTCAATTGGAATAGACTGGTAACGTATTCCAATCTAATTATTTAAGAGAGTAATATTATGGGTTCTTGTTCGATAGTGATGTATATTTTAATGTCGAGTATGATAATTTCGAAAGTTCTTTAAAAGTGTGAATGAGTGACATAAATTTGTAGACATGGCGATTTTGATAAGCGGAAGCTGTTTCTGCAATGTCAAATTGACATTTGTTTCTACAAAAGCTGATAGCAGCAGACCAATTGATGTGATTACAATTGCATAAAACACTGATTTGGGTCAACGATTGAGTTCGTTTTTACTTGAAATTAAACGCAATGTTGACTTTTGTCAGAAACGCAACATGTAGACTAGTATTATCTGAGAAGATGTAGTAGCTGGGAGATATGAATGTGCTCTTTAAGGATGGGCAGGATCATTGGGAATTTGAAAAACACCCCTTATTACTATAATGTACGTGTGCACAAATGACTGGCCAAATCTCTCCATTTTGTATTAGAATTGACAACGAAATAAAGATAATTCAATAGAAAATCGAGTAGGCCTACGACAGATATCAAATTTTCCACAAATAGGCAGTTAAATACGTATACTTTTCAGTCCATCTGTTGACATAGAAATCGTATTTATCGTTTTAAGTTCAGACTGAACTGAAATGTGACACAGAGTGCTGGATTTCGAGGAAGATGGCACATCACATGAAAACAGTATTCATACGCCGAAATAAGCATGTCGAGAAATTTGCTGCTTTTTAGCATACAAAGTAATTTTCATTGTAGAATAGCAATTTTGTCAACCTCTCCGAAGATTTACTTCTTTAAGCCGCCTTACTCTATTATCCAGTCGCATGCTTCTCGAGAAATCAAGCGAGATTTGATAATGTGGTTTTACAGAGGAAAAACAGATTGTGTCTAATTACATCAAATTCGGACAACAAAGATTGTAGTATAGTGAATTTCGTTGAGTATCCCTTCTTGCTGAATGGGTCTGCATTCTGATTGCATGTTCTGGAAGCCTTTGTCGATGGAAATGGGTGGGCATAACCGGGCGCAGCTAAATGACTTTAACCGTCTGGTATGTGCGAACAACAGCAACAGCATCAACAACAATGAATACAACACCTTGAATGACCGTATCATTCAGATTGACTTTGATTGACAGATGTTCAGCTTTGTGCAAAGGATTAATGCATCTATCTGAGCATGAAGAAATGCGAAACGCCATTTTCTGAACAATTCAATTTGTTTGACCGCGTATAACATTCTGTATGCCAAGATCTTCAAGCAGCTTTTTGTAGTTCACCCTCAAGGAAGATATCAGCTCAACTTTGTTCGTTTACATTTCTTCAATTTCCATTTCACTTCGAGAATCCACTACATTAATGATCAAGTTTGCTCCACAAAGTTAGTTTTGAGTCAGTTCAAATAAATAGTCATATTTTGTCTGTATTTTATGGTGTTTCCTGCCTTGTACCTATTGTTCTGTATTTTATGGTGTTTCCTGCCTTTCTGACATGAAATTATGCGCGTTTGATAATTTAGTGCCTTTTTGAGGATTTCAACTTGATAAGAAAATGTCAAAAGCTCTCAGATCGCCCTTGCCCTTTAACTGTACCTGCGTCCCCGTGTATGGAGCATGCAAACTGACTTGTATTACTCGCTGACACAACATTTTACGGTTGAAGGTCAGACAACATGAAAGTACCGGGATATTGTGTATAGCCGTATAATAGACACAGCACCCTGTTCTACATGCAACGAGTTTAGATTGAGTGATATAAAAAGTATTTCACGGTCAATGCACAAAAGTATATGACTCTTTAAAAAAGCGGCAGAAGAAGTTACCGGTGACCAACGAGCGTAACGGGATGGCTCCACCCAAACTGACGGCCATAATCATATATTTTCTCACTTTTTTTTCTATTCTTGTCGAATCTTGTGACTATATCTGAACAAGTCACGTGGACAAACTGTACCTCACAGGGTGAACATCAAACTAGAGTATTGAACTGGAAAACCTCATTACATCCAACCAATATATATTAATACTCCGAGCATTAACCCAAAAACTCCCATGTGTGAAAATATATAACACAAACCCTTATATCTAAATATCAGATACTAGAGATACGGTGAACGTGAACATTCGCACATTATTGGTCAATATTTTAGAATTAACCGGAATTCTCTTGACAAGCCAGTTACAGCAAATAACTTCTTCTAGGGCATTTGAAGTCAACCATTTTCACATATATGTCTTTCTAGACAACCGGGTGAACAGCGCTGGTGAACACGGTTGATCAAAAAATGACGCAGGACGAGAATTACATTTCCTGTTTACCGCGTTCATTTCGGCGAATATATGCACTTTCAACATTTAATAAACCGGTATCTTGATTTGCGTGTTAACCTCGCGTCTATGCTAGGGTTGTCTTCCCTATTTCTTCAACGACAAAATCTGTGCCAGACGCATAATCATCATTATGGAAAACATTGCGCTATTGGCGTTTTATTCTCGCATGATAACACGAAAGTGTTTATACATTACGACATACTAAGCTACTTGTACAAAGGGTTCTCAAACGGATATAGATCTTAAGAAAACGTTCCCATGCATCATTTTTTTCAGTCTCGAATTATCGCTAGTATTACGTATCATTTTAAAAACGAGTGATCGGGATCGGAAGAATATCTAAAGTAAGCACTGAATAACGACTCGTCGGATCATCAAAAATAAACAACTTTTTTGCTCGATTTGGTTGATCTGTTCAAGACCTGCCTGTTTTGTTGTGTCATAAATCGTAACTCAATCGTTTTTTTGTTTTTTCCCCCCTTATCGCGAGAGAATCGTGACGCGGCCTTATAAACACAGAGGCAATATTTGTCGAGGTGTCGGTGACAATTATACGCAACATTTCTCTATGCAACAATTCGGCAAGCGATATTTTTGCACAAAGTGGTGGGATCGTAATTTCGGCATGCGACATTTCGTCAATTTTATATCACAGTCAAAACTATGTTGAGGATTTTCAATATATTTTGTTGTGACATACTGTATAGACAGTCCATAGACATACTGTACAGCCAGTCTATAGACATACTGTACAGACAGTCTATAGACATACTGCACAGTCTATAGACATACTGTACAGACAGTCTATAGACATACTGTACAGACAGTCCATAGACATACTGTGTATAGACAGTATATAAACTTACTGTACAGACAGTCCATAGAAATGCTGTATAGACAGTCTATAGACATACTGTTTAGACAGTCTATAGACATACTGTTTAGACAGGCTATAGATATACTGTATAGACAGGCTATAGACATACTGTACAGACAGTCTATAGACATACTGTACAGTCTATAGACATACTGTACAGACAGTCTATAGACATACTGTACAGACAGTCCATAGACATACTGTATAGACAGTATATAAACTTACTGTACAGACAGTCCATAGAAATGCTGTATAGACAGTCTATAGACATACTGTTTAGACAGTCTATAGACATACCGTTTAGACAGGCTATAGACATACTGTATAGACAGGCTATATACATACTGTATAGACAGTCCATAGACATACTGTATAGACAGTATATAAACATACTGTACCAGACAGTCTATAGACATACTGTTTAAACAGTCTATAAACATACTGTATAGACAGGCTATATACATACTGTATAGACAGGCTATAGACATACTGTATAGTCTATAGACATGCTGAACAGACAGGCTATATACATACTCTATAGACAGGGTATAGACATACTGTATAGACAGTCTATAGATATACTGTATAGTCTGTAGACATACTGAACAGACAGACTATAAACATACTGTATAGACAGGCTATAGATATACTGTATAGACCGTCTACAGACATGATCTATAGACAGGCTATAAACATACTGTATAGACAGGCCATAGATATACTGTACAGACAGCCTATAGATATACCGTGTAGACAGTCTATAGATATACTGTATAGAGAGTCTATATACATACTGTACAGACAGTCTATAGGCATACTGTACAGACAGGCTATAAACATACTGTATAGACATACTGTACAGACAGGCTATAGGCATACTGTACAGACAGGCTACAGACATACTGTGCAGACAGTCTATGGACATACTGTACAGATAGTCTATAGGCATACTGTACAGACAGGCTATAGACATACTGTACAAACAGTTTATAGACATACTGTACAGACAGGCTATAGACATATTGTTCAGACAGGCTATAGACATACTGTATAGTCAGTGTATATACATACTGTACAGACCGCCTATATGCATACTGTACAGACAGGCCACAAACATGCTGTACAGACAGTCTATAGACATACTCTACAGACAGGCTATAGACATACTGTACAGACAGGCTACAGACCTACTTTACAGACAGTCTATAGACATAGTGTATAGTCTATAGACATACTGTACAGACAGTCTATATAAATACTGTACAGACAGGCTATAGACATACTGTATAGACAGGATATAGACATCTTTACAGTCTATAGACATATGGTATAGACAATCTATAGACATACTGTACAGACAGGCTATAGATATACTGTATAGACAAGCTATAGACATGCTGTATAGACAGACTATAGATATACTGTATAGAAAGTCTATAGACATACTGTGTAGACAGTCTATGGATATACTGTACAGACAGTCTATATACATACTGTATAACCAGGCCATGGACATACTGCATTGACAGGCAATAGACATACTGCATAGAGAGTCTATAAACATACTGTACAGACAGTCTATAGACATACTGTACAGATAGTCAATATACATACTGTGTAGACAGTATATACACATACTGTTTAGAGAGTCCATAGACATACTGTT
>JAVTVY010004083.1:0-41728 GCA_036873755.1 Hanleya hanleyi | reverse complement strand
AACAGGAAGTTGACAAAATGGTTCAACTTTATGTATATAATCCATTATTCCTTCATCATTCATCGATTGAATTCTGTCCCCAAAATTCTGGGTGATTGAATTATTGGAGGGATTACTGTATATCATCTATGGTTTTATTACCCTTCATAATCAGCTATGTGACTTTACCATTACTGTATTATCGTATACCATCTGGGACCATTCAACACAAAAACTCATATTTATATCATTGGAGAGGGGGGGGGGGGGATTTGGCTTAATACCCGGAGAGAACCACCACCCATCCGCAAGTAACTGACAAACTTGGATTAACCTATACAAGCATGCCCACCTGAAAATGGTTGCATGCCATGTACATGTGTCCACAACTAAAATACACCCATGGAGTCAGACCAAATACATGTTCTGTTCATGTTCTTAGACACTCGGAAATTTGGTGCATTTTTTTATTTTTATTTAAGTTTTTGTTTCTAGAAAATCAGTCCTGATTTTGGCAGTGAACTTAAATCATAGTATGTTTGTCGAAACTGGAACATTCATTCTGATACACTACTACAGTACAAATTCAAGGTGAAGCTTGTTTAAATCAAGGGGGGAAAGTTAACCTGCAAAAAAAAATTGAAAAGAATGACGTGTAGACCACAAACAAGATTTCTTTTCCCTCAGTAAAAACAAACTGAAATTCAACTTGGAATATATTTGTAATACTGGTGCCATATAAATATATTTCCATAACACATAATATAATCTTATCTGATATTAATTTCTAATGCCATCTAATAAAAGATGGCAATATGTTAGTTCCACGAAATCTTTAGAGGTGATTATATCACGGCTGTCAAATACTCTTCAGAGATCTAATAATATATCACTGCACCATGTAAATATTCCCATAACATGCTGAAAAGAACAATCTTTTAATTATACTACTTTCTCGGAGATCTAGCAATCTATCAGTACCGCATGGTTATTACAATTATCATGTATAGCCTGAACGTTGAGAAAATACATGCGATATAGAATAAATCTGATTAAATATTGGAAATGGATTATTCAGTGACATGCACAGGGCTATATCCAGAGTTTATTTGGGGACACCCTTTCCTGCCTTTTTTGGGGCGCATTTGTATGTATTTGGGTGCATTTGTATGTAAAAAGCATTAAAATTGGCTGTAAAGTTTGGGCGCCCATACCCCATAACAGGTATCAAAATGGCTCTGGATATGGCCCTGATGCAGGTTTATATATTATTATAATTTATCTGAAGACGTACAGTTCCATAAAATATGTCAAATAAAAGCTGTTGAAATTCACTCCTTTTGAAAAGATGGATTAAACAACGCTTGCATGATGGCAGCTCTATCAAATTGGTGGGAAACGTATGTATTTATGAGAATTACTTCTATATGTGACTGATTTGGAAGACCAATTTTCAACTGCTCAAAACGTCATAGCCTGTGACGTCAACTACGGTTTTGAGAGCAGTATGGAGTTCTAACGTGACATCACTGGCATCACAGCCCTCTCTTGTTGACATCACATCATATAGCCCAATTTGGTAAAGGGTTTTATCTCCCTTGTTCCACTAGGGGCGTGTTGGTGCGGAGAACTTCCGGTAAGTACCAAAGGCCCTCGCAATTACTTTAGTATATTAAATATTCTGTTTCTAGGAAATTATCTTTATAATGTTCATGTACAATGTATGCAGGATCTATCGGTTCATGTGAAAAACAATAAACAATGGTTTTTATAAACAAATATTCGGGAATAGTTTATCAGTACCGGTATATTACTCAAAATGATTGCGGGTGCCTTTGGTAAAAGTGAAACCGAGGCGACTACTTCCCGGAAGCAGCTTTTCATACCTCTAAACTTAGAGAGCGGCAGTTTTTCAGGGAGAGATCAGACACTTTCCAGAAAGGGCTATAGGAATGGTCTTCCACTGCCTTTTCTGTCCAGGTTTTGCGCAGTTGACAAGAATCAGAAAAATCTACAGGACTGAGCCAAATAGAAAAGTGATTCTCACGATTACTTTTCCACCAATTTGACTGCTCTTACCGTCGATTGTTACGAATGTTCATATTCAAAATTCATACCTTTGTTCTTTAAAACACTAAATGCTCCTGAGAAGAAATTATAACCAAAAGTACACAATATGTATAAAATTACAAAGTATGTCATAAATCAAACTCAAAATCCTCAAAATTAAGGCTATAATTTCGTCTTCAGCACAATATTATATCACCAAATAGCAAAAATACTACCCTGTGCAAAAAATTATATTGTTCATGTATCCATAAATGAGGGTATAATTGTAGCACAGCTACTGAAACCCGGTATGGACCAAATTCTAACATCTTGTTCAGATCAGAGATAATGGATTCTGTATAATACATTTATACAAGCCCAAAAAATACAATTATTACCACATCCTCATTGTTAAGAAAATCAAAATGGATTCTGTATAATACATTTATACAAGCTCTAATACAATTATTGCCACATCCACATTGTTAAGAAAAGTTGAATTACAGGGGAAGTGCCGAGGTTGGAATTTTCCAATTTTTGGTCATATTTCGGGTGATTGTATTGGTTTGGTAAAAAAAACAAAACAATCAAGCCTCAAGAGTCAATTTAGAGAAGTCTTAATTATCTACAGTCCACTTTCAGTCAGTAAAGTAAATTAAATAATGTTACTGAGAAAAATGACTAAATAATGCAATTAATGGTGAAAATAGATCAAAATCTGACAATTTGAAGAGGATACTTTTGATAAATGCAATGTAAAATTATCAACTTGAATGAAATTCAACTAGAATAAGTATTTCAATGAAATATAAAATGCAATTTATATCAAAAGACTGATTGAGAGAATTACCCCCACAGACATGGTCCAGAAAGCTAGAGGATCAGGTGGGTTGTAGACTATAGTGATTGCAAAGACCAAATACACTGTGTGTACGTAAACACAATAAACTCTCAGGTAAGTGTAAATTAATATAATAATGTGACTATAAATATCTGTATATTTAAAATGGTAATGCTAAGTTGAAATTGATTGCCAAATATTCAGCAATATATTTGTTGTATTCGCTCACTCCCGGGCTTTCCTGTTAACTTTGTCGTAGACCTCAGGAAATGCTTTCTCACAGTCCAGTTTTGCTCTCATTTTGTCGTACAGTGAGTGGTCGAACATCTCACGAAATTCCTCCCGAGTCAAGTATGAATCGGCATACAACATCTGGAATCTGAAAAAAAAGAACACTGATGTATTTTTTTCAACAAAACTGACTAAGCAGCGATATTTCCCAGAATGTCACCAAGGATAGGATATATTTCGCAACTTGAGCTGTATATATACATGTTCCAATTATTTTTAACAGGCAGAAAATTTTCCCGTTTTTAAAAATAAAAATCAACCATAGAGGTCCATGGCCCCCGCATCAGCAGCACCAGTTATGGTGGATGTAATGAAATGGTGGATGTAATCCACCATAACTGGTGCTGCTAGCGGGGGACATGGACCTCTATGGTCAATTTTTTTTGGTCGATGATATCTCATATCATTGATGAAGAGTATGATTTGAAAATGGAGATATCGCTGATGAGCTTAACATAATCTAATACAGATGATGGCACCCATATTGGACAATGCACATCCATAAAACATAATACCAACTGTCCTCTCACCAATGTCCATGCACTCCCCAAGTTTGAAGTAGATTGGTTGAATCGTTCTAGAGTTATTGTCCAGACAAGATCTAAATGCTGAAAATCTAAGATGACTGATGGTGGCCATCTTGGATTACACAGGTAACTAAAAAGCAATGACAACTGTCCTCTCACCGATGTCAAGCCAAACTGCAAGTTTGAAGTCGATCAGTTGAATTATTCTAAAGTTGTTGTCCAGACAAGATGCAACTGCTTAAAATGCAACATAATCCAATATCGCTGGTAGATGGCAGCCAAATTGGATATATGCTCGTTCATGAAACACAATCCTAACCGGGATCTCACCAAGGTCAAGGGACTCCCCCAAGTTTGAAGTAGATCAGTTGAATCGTACTCCAGCTATTGTCCGGACAAGATCAAACTGCTTAAAATCCAATGAAATCCAGTATGGCTGATGGTGGCCATATTGGATTAAGCACGTCCTTGAAAAACAATCCTAATCCTCCTCTCAGCAATGTCAAGGCACTCCCCATGTATGAACTAGATCGGTTGAATCGTTCTTGAGTTATTGTCCGGACAAGATCCAACTGCTTATAATCCAATAGGCCTGACGGCGACCATATTAGATCACGCACATTGCTGAAAAACAATCCCAACCGTCCTCTCACCAATGTCAAGGCACACCCCAAGTTTGAAGTTGATTGGTTAAATCGTTCACGAGTTATTGTCCGGACAAGAAAATCTAAGATCCAACTGCTCATAATCCAATATGGCTGACGGCGGCAATATTGGATTATGCACATTGCTGAAAAACAATCCCAACCGTCCTCTCACCGATGTCAAGGCTCTCCCCAAGTTTGAAGTAGATCAGTTGAATCGTACTCCAGTTATTGTCCGCACAAAATCAAACTGCTTAAAATCCAATGAAATCCAATATGGCCGATGGTGGCCATACTGGATTAAGCACGTCCTTGAAAAACAATCCTAATCCTCCTCTCAACAATGACAAGGCACTCCCGACATATGAAGTAGATCGGTTGAATCATTCTCGAGTTATTGTCCGGACAAGATCCAACTGCTTATAATCCAATATGGCTGACGGCGGCCATATTAGATTACGCACATTGCTGAAAAACAATCCCAACCGTCCTCTCACCAATGTCAAGGCACACCCCAAGTTTGAAGTTGATCAGTTAAATCGTTCACGAGTTATTGTCCGGACAAGAAAATCTAAGATCCAACTGCTTATAATCCAATATGGCTGATGGTGGCCATATTGGATCATGCACATTGCTGAAAAACAATCCCAACCGTCCTCTCACCGATGTCAAGGCACTCCCCAAGTTTGAAGTAGATCAGTAGAATCATACTCCAGTTATTGTCCGGACAAGATCAAACTGCTTAAAATCCAATGAAATCCAATATGGCTGGCGGTGGCCATATTGGATTAAGCACATCCTTGAAAAACAATCCTAATCCTCCTCTTAACAATGTCAAGGCGCTCCCCACATATGAAGTAGATCGGTTGAATCATTCTCGAGTTATTGTCCGGACAAGATCCAACTGCTTATAATCCAATATGGCTGACGGCAGCCATATTAGATTACGCACATTGCTGAAAAACAATCCCAACCGTCCTCTCACCAATGTCAAGGCACACCCCAAGTTTGAAGTTGATCGGTTAAATCGTTTACGAGTTATTGTCCGGACAAGAAACTCTAAGATCCAACTGCTTATAATCCAATATGGCTGACAGCGGCCATATTAGATTACGCACATTTCTAAAAAAACAATCCCAACCATACTCTTACCAATGTCAAGGCACACTTCAAGTTTGAAGTTGATCGGTTAAATCATTCACAAGTTATTGTCCGGACAAGAAAATCTAATATCCAACTGCTTATAATCCAAAATGGCTGATGGCGGCCATATTGGATTACGCACACTGCTGAAAAACAATACCAACCGTCCTCTCGCCAATGTCAAGGCACACCCCAAGTTTGAAGTTGATCGGTTAAATCGTTCACAAGTTATTGTCCGGACAAGAAAATCTTACGGAATTACGGACACCGGTAGCTAAGTTCCCCTACTAAGTAGCGGGGGACAATTAGAGGGACCAATCATTAAAGAGATTACATGATGATGTAGGGTGAGAAATGCTGAAAACTATTTTGGGTCATAATGTTGCCTAAATATCTATGTCAAATATAGGAGGTGGTGGAAGCGAGACTCCCTTAGTTTAAGGGATACAGAATAATTCCTGAATGGCTACAACTGAAGAGCCAGTCATGCCTGCGCATCGGCACATGGTAACAACACTGTACACTAAGTTTATAACAATTGGATGTAAACTACTGGACTAGAGTTCACGAGAAATGGGACGGACAATGTCAATAAAAATCAGACTATCACAAATGTTGCCATATATGTTAAATGACAAAGCCTCAACCAGTCTAATCAGCCAAAACAATGTACTAACCCTTTGACTGCTCTGACAAAGGCCTCTATCCTCCGGGTAGAGGGTATGGTATCAAACCTGGGTGATTTGGGGGCTCCGTATGCCCCTATGTCCACATACATCTCTCCCTGCCCTGTGGGAGGGTGAACCATTCCTGGCTCATTGGGTAGGTAAAATGGACACAGCCATAGCGGATACAACTGAAATGTATAATGTTACTGGACTAAAATGCTTCTTACAATCGTTTTCAATTTAATTCTCCTCTTCCCCAATCTGATTAATACCAGATCTACAAATAATGCTCCCGATCCTTAATTGTCACTCATGTACATCTCTCATCAACACCCCGGTTTCCATATTCGGAGTATTGACCAATCACAGAGCTTCTTCACACTTTAGGGATGTATGTTTGAAAACGTCGAAGTCAGACCACATCTGTTGACCTCGAGATATTATGTTCTGCAATTGATTGAAAAATCTAAATTCTATTAACGTTAATCAAATATCATCATGTTTTCTAGGAAATAAAATAATAATCTGATGAAACAAGCCAAAATATATAAGATGAGATTTACAAAAATTTACACCTGTCACCCCCTCGTTGCAAAGTGAGATGGACCAGATGTTTGACCTTGATCAGCCTAGCGCTGTTTTTGTAACAAAAAAAAAAACGAACCATGGTCCCAGACAATAAGTCAGCTACCTGTAAGATGGTGAACTCTTTTTAAGATCTGGCTTTAATCAGATTGCCTCTCCACATTTTGAATTTAATTAATCAAAATTGTATAGCATGTATAATGATATAATGACAGATATCAGCTGTTCTTCTCATCCCGAGAATAATAATATAACCTGTAATCTAAACAACATTCAAACTGGAGTGTACTACACACCCACTTTTACACTTTTGGTCTGTATTAAAAAAGCTTGTTTTAATATCATCACCGCCCGCCTAATTTTCTCTCCACCCTGAATACATGCAGATAATGTCCCACTCACACCTGAGCAATGTCCCACTCACACCTGACCAATGTCCCACTCACACTTGAACAATGTCCCACACACACCTGGACAATGTAACCCACAAACCTGGATCACTTGAGATGGGAGTCATCAGGGAATCACATAGCCATTTTTCTATACCTGTAGTTTTCGTTAAGAAGAGTGGTCATTTGCACCTGAACAATGTACCACACACCTGAACAATGTACCACACATGCCAGGACAATGTACCACTCACACCTGAACACTGTCCCACTCACACCTGACCAATGTCCCACTCACACCTGACCAATGTCCCACTCCCACTTGAACAATGTCCCACTCCCACTTGAACAATGTCCCACTCCCACTTGAACAATGTCCCACATACACTTGAACAATATCCCACTCAATGATGTACACATACACTTCAACAATGTCCCACTCACACCTAAAAAAATGTTCCACACACACTTGAACATGCAACGTCCCACTCACACCTGAACACTGTCCTATGCACACCTGGCCAATGTCTCACTCATGTCTGGACAATGTCCTATGCACACCTGGACAATGTCCTATGCACACTTGAACAATGCACCATTCATGCCTGAACAATGTCCTACGCACACCTGCACAATGTCATATGCACACCTGAACAATGTCCCATTCACACCTGAACAATGTCCCACTCACATACCTGGATAATGTCCCAATCGCACCTGAACAATGTTCCACTCACACATGGCCAATGTCCCACGCACATCTGAACAATGCCCCACTCACTCACACCTACATGAACAATGTCTCACTCACACTTGAATGACGTCCCACTCACACCTGAACAATGTCTCACTCACACCTGGACAATGTCTCACTCACATCTGGACAATGTCTCACTCACACCTGGACAATGCCCCATTCACACCTGGACAATGTCTCACTCACACCTGGACAATGTCTCACTCACACCTGGACAATGTCTCACTCACACCTGAACAATGTCTCACTCACACCTGGACAATGTCTCACTCACACCTGGACAATGTCTCACTCACATCTGAACAATGTCTCACTCACACCTGGACAATGTCTCACTCACACCTGAACAATGTCTCATTCACACCTGGACAATGTCTCACTCACACCCGGACAATGTCTCACTCACACCTGGACAATGTCTCACTCACACCTGGACAATGCCTCACTCACACCTGGACAATGTCTCACTCACATCTGAACAATGTCTCACTCACACCTGGACAATGCCTCATTCACACCTGGACAATGTCTCACTCACACCTGGACAATGTCTCACTCACATCTGAACAATGTCTCACTCACACCTGGGCAATGTCTCACTCACATCTGAACAATGTCTCACGCACACCTGGACAATGCCTCATTCACACCTGGACAATGTCTCACTCACACCTGGACAATGTCTCACTCACACCTGGACAATGCCCCACTCACACCCGGACCATGTCCCCACTCACATCTGAACAATGTCCCACTCACACCTACATGAACAATGTCTCACTTACACCTGAACAATGTCCCATTCACAATCGGACAATGTCCCACTCGCACCTGAACAATGTCCCACTCACACCTGAACAATGTCCCACTCACACTCGGACAATGTCCCACTCGCACCTCAACAATGTCCCACTCACACCTGAACAATGTCTCACTCACACTCGGACAATGTCCCACTCGCACCTGAACAATGTCCCACTCACACCTGAACAATGTCCCACTCACACTCGGACAATGTCCCACTCACACCTGAACAATGTCCCACTCACACCCAGACAGACAATGTCCCACTCACACCTGAACAATGCCCCACTCACACCCGGACAATGTCCCACTCACACCTGAACAATGTCTCACTCACACCTGAACAATGTCTCACTCACACCTGAACAATGTCCCACTCACACCTGAACAATGTCTCACTCACACCTGAACAATGTCTCACTCACACCTGAACAATGTCCCACTCACACCTAAACAATGCCCGACTCACACCCAGACAATGCCCCACTTGTGCCTGAACAATGTCCCACTCGCACCTGAACAACATCCACTCACACCCGGACCATGTCCCACTCACACCTGAACAATGTCCCACTCACATCTGAACAATGTCTCACTCACACCGGAACAATGTCTCACTCACAGCCGGACCATGTCTCACTCACTTCGGAACAATGGCCCACTCACACCTCGACAATGTCCCACTCACACCTGGACAATGTCTCACTCACACCTGAACAATGTCCCACTCACACCTGAACAAAGTCTCACTCACACCTGAACAATGTCCCACTCACACCCGGACAATGTCCCACTCACACCTGAACAATGTCTCACTCACACCTGAACAATGTCTCACTCACACCCGGACAATGTCCCACTCACACCTGAACAATGTCTCACTCACACCTGAACAATGTCTCACTCACACCTGAACAATGTCTCACTCACACCTGAACAATGTCTCACTCACACCTGAACAATGTCTCACTCACACCTGAACAATGTCTCACTCACACCTGAACAATGTCTCACTCACACCTGAACAATGTCCCACTCACACCTGAACAATGTCTCACTCACACCTGAACAATGTCCCACTCACACCTGAACAATATCTCACTCACACCTGAACAACGTCTCACTCACACCTGAACAATGTCTCACTCACACCCGGACAATGTCCCACTCATACCCGGACAATGTCCCACTCACACCTGAACAATGTCCCACTCACACCTGAACAATGTCTCACATCTGAACAATGCCCCACTCACACCCACACAGTGTCCCACTCACACCTGAACAATGCCCCACTCACACCTGAACAATGTCCCACTCACACCTGAACAATGCCCCATTTACACCCGGACAATGTCCCACTCACACCTGAACAATGTCTCACTCACACCTAAACAATGCCCCACTCACACCCAGACAATGTCCCACTCGTGCCTGAACAATGTCCACTCGCACCTGAACAACATCCCACTCACACACGGACAATGTCCCACTCACATCTGAACAATGTCTCACTCACACCTGGACCATGTCTCACTCACACCGGAACAATGTTCCACTCACACCCGGACCATGTCTCACTCACACCGGAACAATGGCCCACTCACACCTGGACAATGTCCCACTCACACCTGGACAATGTACCACTCACATAACTGAGCAATGTCCCACTCACACCTGAACAATGTCCTACTCACACCTGAACAATGTCCCATTGACACCCGAAAAATGTGCCACTCAGTCACCCGAAAAATGTGTCACTCATACCCAGAAAATGTGCCACTTACACCTGGACAATGTCCCATTCACACACCTGGACAATGTGCCACTCAAACTTGAACAATGTGCCACCCACATCTAGACAATATGTCCCACTTACATTAAGTTCGTCCTGGAAGCACTTAAGGGAATCACCCAGTTTGTTCATAGGCACCAGCATATCCTGAATCACCTGATGTTTCTCGTACAGCCGCTTGATTGTCTCCCCTTGAGTCAGTTTGAGAAGCGAGATTTTGGGTGGCACCATCCACCCAAACAAATAGCGGAACACTGGATTGTTCCCAAATGGGATTATATCCTGGAATGACAAGAAAGAATGGAGAAAGGAAAGAAACATCTCGCGCATTAAAGAACACAGGTTTATACATTACGGGAGGTTAGGGAGCTTCTTGAAATTGAGGCATACTAGGAACTGGCATAAGGCATTCCAAACAGAGTGACATGGTGCGACGTGTTGGAACTCTGAGGAACTCCATGCCATACAGTTTGGAACTCGGCAGACAAAGGATGGCTTATGCCATACCATGCAGCAGCATGAGGGGAACGGCACAGGCCATTCCAACTGGAACTCTAATTCATCCAGATCAGAACACCAAACTGGGCATGGTGTATCCCATTTGAATAACCGGCATATGCCATCCCAGCCAGGGAACTCAGTTCATAATTTGAAGAAGCTCCCTTATTTGGGATCAATATCACGTTGGGCACACCGGTTCTCGTCGGATCACCAAAGTTAAGCCACGTTGAGCTCGGTCAATACTTGGATGGGTGGCCGGGTGCTGTACTGGCTGATCAGTGTCCGGGATAATAGGAACTGTGGACACTATCGTGTTCTGGCACATGTAAGCACCGTTCTGATATGACTGAAAAAATGTTGAAGATGACGTTATATCCTACGCACTCACTCACTCAATATTCCCCATGATTTCACAGTTTCAACTGACTCGAAAAAGTGTGAAAGAATTCAAGCCGTTGTTTTATTATTAATTATGTCTTGGTCTGAAATGTTATGACGTGTCTCCCTCATTTAGGATAGGGGATCTGGGGGGAAATTTACTCATTTTAGACCATACTTTTCTAGACCAAACAGTGGTTTCACCCTTTTCTCTTTGTAAAGTGAGCTTGATTCATTCAGGTCATTGAATAGCCATTGAATAATTGAGTGTCATAAAGCTGATAATAATATCATGAAATATTTGAAAAATATTATATTTAATTATTAATCACCATCTATATACCTGTAGTTCCCAGAAGATACTCTTGGTATGTCTGTGATAGTAGTGACGTAGTGGTATGTACTCCACACCTGACCCCATCGTCAGGTACTCTTCCACATGCTTGAAAAACCAAGGCTTCCAAAAGTTTCCAATTGCATTTATCTACAAAAAATGTTTAATCATAAACATACCGGTATACCCACAGAATTACCCTCGAAAGAACAAGCGTTCTGAGAACCCCAACATCTCGCCTTGCGGGGTCATCCGTCGAAGGTGCAGCAGTATTGAAAGCATACATGTAGAGCAAACAATAAGGTATGGAATAGGTGATGTGGTACAGACAATAATGTCTGGAATAGATTATCTGGTACAGACAATAACATCAGTCCCATGTGGGATTACTGGCATATAAGGTAATCCCATGTAGGATGGATAGGTCAGTGCCATCGGATTACTGGTGCATAGGGCAGTCCAGTGTGAGATTACTGCTGGATAGGTCAGTCCCGTGTGAGATTACTGCTGGATAGGCCAGTCCTGTGTAGGGTTACTGCTGGGTGGACCAGTCCCATGTGTTATTACTGATGGATGGACCAGTCCCCTGTGGGATTAATGCTGGATAGTCCAATCCCAATTGGGATTACTGCTGGATAGACCAGTCCTGTCTGGGATTACTGCTGGATAGATGAGTCTCGTATGGGATTAATGCTGGATAGGACAATCCCGTGTGGGATTACTGCTGCATAGGCAGTCCAGTGTGGGATTACTGCTGCATACGGAAATCCTGTGTGGGATTAAGGCTGGGGAGGCCAGTCCCATGTGGGATTACTGCTGGATAGGCTAAACCTGTGTAGGATTACAGCGGGATAGGTCAGTCCCATGTAGAATTATGGCTGGATAGGTCAGTGCCATGTGGGATTACTGCTGCATATTGCAGTCCAGTGTCATATTACTTCTGGATAGGTCAGTCCCATGTAAGATTACTGCTGCATAGGCCAGTCCCGTGTGGAATTACTGCTGGATAGGCCAGTCCCATGTGGGATTACTGCTGGATAGGCCAGTCCTGTCTGGGATTACTGCTGGATAGGTCAGTCCCGTGTGGCATTACTGCTGGATAGGTCAGTGCCATTTGGGATTACTGCTGGATAGATCAGTCCTGTGTGAGATTACTGCTGGATAGGCCAGTCCCAAATGAGATTACTGCTGGATGGACCAATTCGGTCTGGGCTTACTGCTGGATAGTGGAGGTATGTATGGGATTACTGCTGGATAGGTCAGTCCTGTGTGGCATTACTGCTGGATAGGCCAATGCCATTTGGGAATACAGCTGGATAGGTCAGTCCTGTGTGGGATTACTGCGGGAGAGCTGTGACCTAGGAAAACATGAAACATGTCCACCAAGTTTTATAATCATCCCACGAAAGGTTCAACAAACTTTCCATGTACAGATCTACATGTAAATTTTTGCCCAACAAAAACCTTATCAATGGAAAGGTACAAAGTCTAAACTGCAATAATTAGGACAAAAATTCATATTTAATGTCATATTTCTTAAATAGCACATGCACATCGTCGAATCACATTGAACTTGGGTAGAAAGTGTCAAACTCATCCAATGAAAGCTGACAGCTTCAGAAAACTTTCCATGTACAGGTGTACATGTACATGTATATACATGTACATTATTATTGGCAGATTACTTAGACAAAACCCTCAAAATTTGAACAAAAATTAATATTTCATCTCCTAAATAGCACAGGTACATCTTCTAATCATAAGAAACATGTGTACCAAGTTTCATAATCATTCAATGACAGCTGACAACTGCAGCAAACTGTGGTGTACAGATGCACATGTGCACTTCAGTTAAACGCAAAACTCTATCATTTGCCATAATTTGGAGAAATATTAATATTTCATCTCAAAAATAGCACAGGTACATCCTCCAATCATAAGAAACATGTGTACCAAGTTTCGTAATCATCCAACATGTCCAATGAGAGCTGACAACTGCAGCAAACTTACCATGTACATGTATACACATAGAGGCCTACATGTACAATTCACCTAAACAGAAAACTCATTAATTTGCCATAATTTGGAGAAAAATTAATATTTGTTCTCAAAAATAGCACAGGTACATCCTCTAATCATAAGAAACATATGTACCAAGTTTCATAATCATCCAATGACAGCTGACAACTGCAAGAAACTTTCTAAGTACAGATGCACATGTGCACTTCAGCTAAACGCAAAACTCTATCATAGGGATTTTAACATTGGAGCACCCCAGGGGTAGTACCCCCAGGTGGCATACCCACCCCCCCATATATTTTTTATTTTTTTAATATTTTTTCTAATTTTTCTAGATTTTTTTTCAATTTGCTAAACCAAAAACCTTATGATTTTCAGGCAGGGGACACCGAAGACGACATCCTCATTCCCCCCTCACAATATCTCCCCTTTACTTCGTAAGGCGAGATAAAAAGGAAGATTGAAGATGAAGCACTATGAGCCTTTGCGATTATTGTCCTGAACAGGGAAGTGCATCTTCACATACCCAAACTGAACACCACACGTATTGCCTTGACCAATATCACATCGAATATGGTTTGTGCTATCATAGCTCTATAAATATTACATGATCCATATTATGAGAAGTGACCCTGTGTGACCTCTTGAGAATTCAAATTTCATTAGGTACTCTTGTTTGAAAAGCAGCACAACCACTGCTTGCCATATCTGGAGACCAAAGAAAATCTTCACTGCACAGTGCTGACAAGCTCATGTCTTGATGATTTCACGTGCATTTACGACTGGAAAAATTTACCCCATTCAATAGGTCACAGTTAAAGAAGGAATGTTAGTGAGGTAAGTAAGGAGGAACTGGACTGACTTTTCATACAAATAAGCCACATCGTAATCACGGCTCTCATGAAAAAATGCATGTGCGTAAACCTGCCATTCAGTCTTGCGCCTGGCATGAATATGCGGTATTCATGCGGCAGTTCTGGGATTACGATGTGGCTTTAATATACTTCATACCTGATTTTGAAAAAAGCAATTTTGCCACCTCTTACCTTATTAGGTTCTGCCACATCTGTCATGTTGGTTGTCATGACAACAGCTTCATTTTCCGAGTAAACCAAACATTCTACGAATTCATTGTTCGATTTCTTCATTGTCTCCTCTTCAAATTTCCTTAAGATATCTTTTTTGGTGTGAACAGGGAAATATTCAACTTTCGCGAACTTCTTGGCCGGCACAATCTGAATTTCGGCCGAAACTAGGAAGCCCAGGGTTCCATAAGACCAGGGTACAGCATAAAACAGATCTGGATTCTCCGTCTAGAAAATAAAACAGAATACATATCTTCATGTCTTATCAAGTGGATCAAAATAATATGCCAGAACCTGTTACAAAAATGCCATGTTAGAACATGTCATCAAATTAGCATGGCATGGTAGAACTCGTCACAGGAATGCCATGTTAGAGCTTGTCATCAACATGTCATTTTAGAAAATAATACAAAATAAATAGCAAACCTAGGTGAATCCCTTCTCATGCCTTATCAAGTCGATGCAAACAATATGCTGTGGTAGAACCTGTCATAAAAATGCCATGTTAGAACTTGTCATCTAATTGTGATGGCAGAACTTGTGACAAGGATGGCAGGATATAACTTGTGACAAGGAAGTAGGATAGAACTTGTGACAAGGATGGCGGGATAGAACTTGTGACAAGGATGGCGGGATAGAACTTGTGACAAGGATGGCAGGATAGAACTTGTGACAAGGATGGTAGGATAGAACTTGTGACAAGGATGGCGGGATAGAACTTGTGACAAGGATGGTAGGATAGAACTTGTGACAAGGATGGCAGGATAGAACTTGTGACAAGGATGGTAGGATAGAACTTGTGACAAGGATGGTAGGATAGAACTTGTGACAAGGATGGTAGGATATAACTTGTGACAAGGATGGCAGGATAGAACTTGTGACAAGGATGGTAGGATAGAACTTGTGACAAGGATGGCAGGATATAACTTGTGACAAGATGGTAGGATAGAACTTGTGACGAGATGGCGGGATAGAACTTGTGACAAGATGGTAGGATAGAACTTGTGACAAAGATGGCAGGATATAACTTGTAGCCAAGGATGGTAGGATATAACTTGTGACAAGGATGGCAGGATGAACTTGTGACAAGGATGGTAGGATAGAACTTGTGACAAGGATGGCAGGATACCAATGACAAGGATGGTAAGAATAGAACTTGTGACAAGGATGGTAGGATAGAACTTGTGACAAGGATGGCGGGATAGAACTTGTGACAAGGATGGTAGGATAGAACTTGTGACAAGGATGGCAGGATAGAACTTGTGACAAGGATGGTAGGATAGAACTTGTGACAAGGATGGTAGGATAGAACTTGTGACAAGGATGGCAGGATATAACTTGTGACAAGGATGGTAGGATATAACTTGTGACAAGGATGGCAGGATAGAACTTGTGACAAGGATGGTAGGATAGAACTTGTGACAAGGATGGCAGGATATAACTTGTGACAAGGATGGTAGGATAGAACTTGTGACAAGGATGGCAGGATATAACTTGTGACAAGGATGGTAGGATAGAACTTGTGACAAGGATGGTAGGATAGAACTTGTGACAAGGATGGTAGGATAGAACTTGTGACAAGGATGGCAGGATATAACTTGTGATAAGGATGGTAGGATAGAACTTGTGACAAGGATGGCGGGATAGAACTTGTGAAAAAGATGTCAAGGTAGAACTTTTCAGCAAAATGCCATGTAGTAGAATTTATCAAATAAAACAAATTCCTTCTCATGCCTTATCAAGTGGTGTCAAACAATATGCCGTGGTAGAACTTGTCATAAAAATGCCATGTTGCATGTAGAACATGTCATAAAACTGTCATGGTACAACTTGTTACAAGGATGACAGGGTAGAAATTTTGAAAAGTATGCCATGGGTAAACTTGTCGTGAGAATGCCATGGTAGAACTTATCACAGGAACGACATGGTAGAACTTGTCGCAAGAATGCCATGGTAGAACTTGTCACCAGAATGCCATGGTAGAACTTGTCACAAGAATGCCATTGTATAATTGTCACAAGAATGTCATGGTAAAACTTGTCACAAAAATGCCATGGTAGCACTAAGAACTTACCTTAGAACATTTTACCACACTTCCATCTGCCAGGACCAGTTCAAAACTGACACAGGTGTGTTGGAACAGGCCATGCTTGTGAGATGAGGTCTCTATACCAACCCCCATGATCAGCCCACCTGTATGTCATAATCACAAAAGGTATTCAAGGTAAACCCGCAAAACTTATAAACAGGGTAGACACACAAAGCAACTAATCAACCTCAAATAATTTAATTAAAGCACTTAAAATTAATTTTAAATAAAATTAAAAGTGATTCACATCATCCATGGAAGGGACTCTAATTGCCCACAATAATGATGAAGGCTTGCGATATGTACATGTACTCTGTACTTTTTTTCAAAGACCAATTCAGTATTTTTTAACGTGGCTCACCAGTGTAGACAGAAATCCATGCCATTTTCTTCATATTCAGTTTAACGTTTCTCGATTTGATATAGATTCCAAATACCGAATAAAATATGGGGGGTCCGACATGATTTTTAAATATTTTTAACCGTCAGTGATTAGGCTATTTCGCTAATTTTCAGTACTGTTATTAGCATAAAGCAGGGTTCATCCACTTACAGCAGGAAAAAAATCCAGGAGTTTTCCAGGACTTTCCAGGTCCAAAATTTCACAAGTCTTTAGTACAATAACTAACAACAAAGATGAGCAAATTAATGAAATTCGGGAACAAATTTTGGCACAGTAACACGTGGCATCAGACCGCTGGTTCTCTCAGAAGACAAAATTAGTGTAGTTCTTCCAGAGTTTAACTTTTTTAAGCATTTTCCAGGACTTTCCAGGTAAGCAATCAAATTCCAGGAGTTTTAAGGACTTCCCAGGAGGTGTATGAACCCTGATAAAGGTTCACATAAATTGCGAGTGAGTGAATAAGTAGTAGGGTTTAACGTCGTTTTCAACCTTGTTTCAGTAATATCACGACGGTGCCTACGTGTGCCAGAACGCGAAAGTGCTCACAGTTCCTATTATCCTCGACACTGATCAGCTCAGCCAGTGCAGCACCCGGTCACCCACTCAAGTATTGACTGACCTTATCGTTGCTTAACTTCGGGGATCTAACGAGAACCGGTGTGTCCAACGCTATAAGCCGTACCTATGTGAATGCGTAAAATAGATGTCATTTCCTCCATACTTCTTGTAAATGTTTCAAATTCAGTATAGATGCAAAATTTCAAATAAAAATTGAGGGGTCCCGCACTACTTTTTGCCTTAATAACGCAGGAAGACATTAAATTCATGAATTTCACTTGTTGCTTTCAATCAGAGCATGGTGACATCACACAATGTGTCAGTGTGCTAGTGATGTATTATGCTGTTACGAAAAAACTGACGTTCAGAACATAGTGTTAGCCATAAATTCATCCATTGGACAGGCAATTTCAAATTTGGACAGGCAAAAATTTGAAAATTTAACATGATAAAGGAGAAACAGGGATGTACACTGTCCAAATCTGGCAAAATGTGATTTGGACAGGCAGTTTTTGAATCCTGGTTAACACCCTGGTTCAGAATGCAGTGACCTGCCGCTGAAGTGTTTCTTGACTGCATTACAACTTGCGCAAATGACCATTTTGGAAAAAAATATCTTTCCAAGTAAGAGTTTGAACAGATAGTACTATTGGATTCATTGAAGACAAATGTTCAAACCGGCAATGCCTTCTTCACTGGATACCTTCTATTGTCCCAGCCTTTATATTATTGAAAAGCCTTCAGTGTAGACTCATTCTACTCAGACAGACTATTGTTCTCCTTCAAGCAGAGTTCCTACACTTTGAAGTGGCAAAAATCGAGGACTTTTCAAGGACTCAGAATTCAAATTTCAAGGACATATCTGCCATAACCCACTTATGAAACAAAGTTACACAACAATTCCATCTCTTTTTTTAGCCCACCATCACCAGATGGTGGGCTGTTCAAATCACTTTTCGTCCGTGGTCCGTCGTCCGTCCGTCCTTCATCCGTCGTCAGTCCGTCCGTAAACAATTCTTGTTATCATGATTTCTCAGGAACTACTGGATGGATCCGATCCGAAAATCCAATATAGCCACTAGGCGGCCATCTTGGATTTCCTCATGAAACATTGTTGTCGCGATTTCTCAGAACTGCTGCATGGATCTTTCTCAAATTTAGTACACAGGTTCCCCTTGGGGTCTAGTTGTGCAAGATACCTTTTCTGGTCCGATTTGAAAATCCAATATGGCCACCGGCGGCCATGTTGGATTTCCCCATGAAACTTTGTTATCGCGATTTCTCAAGAACTACTGCATGAATCTTTCTCAAATTTGGTACACATGTTCCCCTTGGGGTCTAGTTATGCAAGATATCTTTTTCTGGTCCGAATCGAAAGTCCAATATGACCTCCAGATGGCCATGTTGGATTCCCCCATGAAACTTTGTTATCGCGATTTCTCAGGAACTATTGCATGGATCTTTCTCAAATTTGGTACACAGGTTCCCCTTGGGGTCTAGTTGTGCAAAATACCTTTTCTGGTCCGATTCGAAAATCCAATATGACCATGCAACAAGCAACCATCTTGGATTTCCCCATGAAACTTTATCGCAATTTCTCAGGAACTACCGCATGGATCTTTCTCAAATTTGGTGAACAGGTTCCCATTGGGGTCTAGTTGTGCACTACACCTTTTCTGGTCCGATTCATAAATCCAATATGACCACCAGGCGGCCATCTTGGATTCCCCCATGAAACTTTGTTATCGCGAATTGTCAGGAACTACTGCATGGATCTTTCTCAAATTTGGTATACAGGTTCCCATTTGGGTCTAGTTGTGCAAGATACCTTTTTGGTGTGATTCGAAAACCCAATATGACAGCCAGCTGGCCATCTTGAATTTCCCCTTGAAACATTATCGTGAATTCTCAGGAACTAATTCATGGATCTTTCTGAAATTTGGTACACCGGTCCCACATGGGGCCTAGTTGTGGAAGATATATTTTTTGGTCCAATTCAAAAATCAAAGTTATGCTTCAAATTAATAAGGTATTCCCGAGTTGTGACGTTGCATCACAAGAGTCGGCGGATCAAACGGTGGGGCATATTCTATATATTGAATATAGAGAATATATCCATATACTTTCACCTTCAATATCAAGGATTTCAAATGATTCCGAATTAAAATGTATTAGATGCATGGATCTTTCTCAAATTTGGTACACATGTTCCCCTTGGGGTCTAGTTATGCAAGATATCTTTTTCTGGTCTGAATCGAAAGTCCAATATGACCTCCAGATGGCCATGTTGGATTCCCCCATGAAACTTTGTTATCGCGATTTCTCAGGAACTATTGCATGGATCTTTCTCAAATTTGGTACACAGGTTCCCCTTGGGGTCTAGTTGTGCAAGGTATCTTTTCTGGTCCGATTCATAAATCCAATATGACCACCAGGCGGCCATCTTGGATTTCCCCATGAAACATTGTTATCGCGAATTGTCAGGAACTACTGCATGGATCTTTCTCAAATTTGGTATACAGGTTCCCATTTGGGTCTAGTTGTGCAAGATACCTTTTTGGTGCGATTCGAAAACCCAATATGACAGCCAGCTGGCCATCTTGAATTTCCCCTTGAAACATTATCGTGAATTCTCAGGAACTAATTCATGGATCTTTCTGAAATTTGGTACACCGGTCCCACATGGGGCCTAGTTGTGCAAGATATCTTTTTTTGGTCCAATTCAAAAATCAAAGTTACGCTTCAAATTAATAAGTTATTCCCGAGTTGGGACGTTGCATCACAAGAGTCGGTGGGGCATATTCTATATATTGAATATAGAGAATATCCATACTTTCACCTTCTATATCAAGGAGTTCAAATGATTCCGAATTAAAATGTACATATTTCTTCAAATTTTAAATCAGTTTACTTTAGGCCATGCCATTGCAAGTGAACTGCCCCACTGTTTCGTCTGCCGATGGGTCGGCTACATGAAGGGATGTCACTCTTGTGACGCAACGTCACAACTCGACAACTGTAGACTATCGGTACTGCGTGTTTCGATCCAATGGAGATAATCAGGATTCAGGGTCGATACTTGGTGTAAGAACGCATTGTTGAGGCTTTTGTGCAGCTGAAAAGGGTCACGTCTAGACGCATTGTTGAGCTCCGACAGGCTATTGTAGGCTTTGTCTTGTGCGTTCTTCACACCCTGCATACCAAACGGCTGCTCCAACTTCCGCCGGAGGGTCAACTTCCGCCGGAGGGAAATTTCAAATTTGAGAAGCTAAGTAAGTTCAGATTTTTCATTTTTTGGTAGTTTTCACGTATTTAGTACTCGAAAATGTAATGAGAAAATGTTCTCAAGGGGACATGTTAGCAATTCGTGTGAAATTTTCAACTCGTCCTTGTATTATTTTTTAATTATAATTCATTTTATCTGACATTAAGAGCTATATTGCAACATAACAGTGATTAGATGCTTAAAAAATCATCTATTTGTGTATCATCCGCCAAATAAGTTATAGATATATGAAGAATAGTTCCTTAACAGCAGGCTGATAGCTTGTAGTTTCAAATAATTCAATCTACTTCGGTCACTGTTAGTTTTTCTAGCTCATGCATGTTCGTATATGATACAAATACCGCCGGAGGAGCATGTCTCGAAGATCTGATTACCGCCGGAGGATCTAATCTCTATGCGTTTGTGTATGTACACGATCAGGCCACTTTATTATATGTTAACCATGCAGAAATAGCCATGATCATCACTAATTTTTATCCTCGACATTTACGCTCCATCGTGCCAACTCGTGTATTGGCCTAAGTGTTCTCATCAGCAGTTTGTCACCCCCTAAACTGTCGATGAAACAGTGATATTTCTGACAGTATGAGGTATACAATCTGACGCCGTGAGAATGTTGCGATTGTGTATCCGTCAGATACAGTCTAGGTATCGGATAACCCTCAAACACTTTTGAGAGCATTTATTTAAGGATAGCTATCCCCTTAGAGGGTCAAAATTTGTCACTTTTTCATTACTTCATTCAAATATTCATTACTTCCTCTAACATTTGGTGAAAAAATGAGATAAAAATTATAAATAGAAGTGCTTTAATATTAGGATTGAAAATTTAGTTTCCGAGGCCCTGGAACAATTAAACAGATTGCCTTAGCTTGGGCTTGGCTACTATTTTTTTTGTCTGTTAAATTTCCTTTTCCAAAACTCATTTCCGCAGTATTATGGTAAGCTAATTATCTATTAGTCCTACTTATTTACATTAATGTACCCCTTCTGATCAAAACCATGCAAACATCCTTATTTTTGTTTCTAGTTATGACAGTGACACTTCACTAAGACACCCGCCGTGAAGTAATCCACACATACAGGTGTGAACAAGTTTTAGCAGGTTTTTAAAGTTTAAATTGGACTTTAAACCGACTTGATGAAAAAAACTTAGTGTAATAGTTATCCAGAATAAACAGGAATTCGAGTAGGTCTCATTAGACAGATTAAAAATGTATTTGACAATAGAATTCAAGCAAAAAATAAGGATTAATTCATCAGTTGTATAGCTGGACACATTTTGCCCAATTTCTAGCCTTTCATTTTTGTACAAAATCCGAAATTCAAACGTTTATTTCTCGAAAAGTATCCATGCTACGCTTTTGAAATTTGGCATGCTTGTTACTTATAAGGTGATCTAGAAAACAGTATCTCACTTTTTGTAAGGTCGGCTTCGTTTTTTAATTATCCAACTTTTAAGTCAAACGACCGTAAAAAAGTACATTTTTTTCAATTTATTTTAGTAAAATAGTTATAAAAACAAAACCAGGCAAAAATTTTAAAAAATGAGATAAAGTTTACTAGTTCGAATTGTCTCCTACCAAGGTATACCATCAAAGTTGAAACAAGACCAACAGTTTTCATGAAATTTCAATTGAAAAATGGACGCTACTGTTTTCATTTTAATTTGTTAAATTTGAAATATTTTCTACACAGTAGCAGCGTCAGTTATACAAATCATATAGTTGGAATCCCTACGATGTATACTTTCATAAAATATATAGTTTATTATGGTTATGTTGTATATTTATTGATACCGACGACAAATGATCATGGGGGTGCAAAAACTGCCTCTAAAGGGACAGCTATCCTTAAAGCACCATTAAGCGTTTCTGAACAAGAAGTACCGAAATAGATAAAAATTTTAGTTGTTTAAACTAAACGATTTATGGAAAAAATTAGGTAATAGTTAGGTGGCAACTCACTAGGTTAGCGTTACACTATGATGAAGATCAAAGCAGTGATGCGAACAATGTAACGAGACAATAATAACATAATGACTGAAAATAACCACGGCATGTGCAAGAAACCCAGATGCGGGCGTGGCGTGCACACGCACTGACATTCCGGCTCACGTACGGCTCTCCAACCGGTCCAAATTTAGCATTGTTCGAGATGGGAGGTCCGATTATAAACTGCTATATCTGAATAAATATAGGTTCCCTCAAACGTATTTACCCGTTTCTGCAATATATCACCTTCCCTATGCTACAAATTAATGTAATTTATGATTTTATTTGGCGGATCTAAATTCGATTTAACCGAAGTAGTAGTGTGAATCCCTTCTCCATGTTAAAAGAATGGGAGAATGCCTTGACCGACAGCATAGGTCTACAAAAACCGATTGATTTCACCCTCTTGCATTACCAATGAAACATTTATTTACCCCTCACCAGAAAGACAAATGTTTACATGAAAAATTCATGTAATTGTATTTGTGAATAAATATGAGAATTTACGTCAAAACACTTTTGAAAGAGAGCGAAATTCAGCTTTTTGGCGGAGTCACGGTCGGCTGAACACCTACGGTTGTGTCTGATTGGACGAAAGTGAATATGCTGGACAGCGGCCTGAGGTCAACATATGGTCAGCGTATAGCGTGTGCGAGTTTAGTCACATTGATTTATGACTGGCTTTCTTTTGTAGGCCTTATGTTTAGAATGGATCCAGGCGATGATAGGGCCCAACTATTGTGATTCAAGCGAGATTTAGGCCTCAGACCATAAATGACGAGGAGTTGTGTGTTTAACTCCGTGGATTTAGTTTAAAGACGTTCCCCATCTTTGCTGATGCGCACAATGTCGCGCATGTATTTATAGCGCGAATGCCAAATGACGTCGCATTAGGTAGTCTCCCTTCGATCACGCTGATAACAGCACACGCCATAGCAACGTCAATTGATTTCCGGCCACTTTTAGAGGAAATCTGCGTCAAACGATGTTAGAAGTCAAACGAGTTCGGTGACCCCATTATTGGATGGGAATAATTAGCTATAGGCTTTAACAGTCAGACAATTCCATGAGCAAATTATCATTGAATTCAGATGGAAATGGTCCAGTCTGAAAGACAAAGACCACGTGAACATGAGCAGCGCACATTGATATTCGGTGGTGTGTGACAATTTTTGGAGCAAAATCGTACAATTTAAATTTCATCACTTTTTTTTGTACAAATTAGACAAAATTAGGTGGCGTCATGAGCTTGAAAGTGAGTTCGATGACTTAGTAATTTTTTTCTTGAAATGAATTTGTATATCTCCAAGGTACATCCATGCAAAATTTGGTGAAATTCTGATGATGATTTCTTAGGGCGAGGAACGTCCTTTTATTGGGCCAAAAGATTGTGGTTCAAGCCAGATTTAGATCTCAGACCATACACTGCGAAAAAAAATTGTGTTGAGGCCATTTTAGCACCAAAATTGTGTTGAAAATAACACAAATTGTGTAAGAATGAACACTAATTTGTATTGAACTCAACACAATTTTGTGTTGATATATTAAGTTAAACACAAAACCATGTTGATTTCAACACAAAACATTTTGTGTTGTAGCCATTTTAGCACAAAATTGTGTTAAAACAACACAATATTTTTCGCAGTGTAAATGGTGTGTTTAACTCAGTGGATTTCGCTTTAAAATAGTATCTTTTTCATTCGTTCGATGGATTCAGTATTGAGTGAGGACGGTACATTCATTTAGCTCGGCCAAGAAGAGACAGTGGTACTCCGGCGGTAATTGTATCATATTATTATTGACTCCGGCGGTAGTCAGATCTCACTCCGCCGTATGTTGTATCACCACTTCCACACAGGTCATATTCATGCGTCTTAAAATCATCAAAATTCTTCCTTTTCACATATAAATATCATCTTGCCATTAAAAGGCAACCTCGTTTTACATAACGATCGTAGGTATATTCTTGATTAATTAGATAAAATGCATATTTGATGTAGTTTTTCTAAGAAAGGTTTCTAGATTCGGCTTCTAATGGATGTAATTGTCTATTTAGAATTATCCCGTTCTCAAAAACACGTCAGCTAGTTAAATAAACGTACCATCTAACGATTGAGACAATTTGATATTGTTGATAGGGTATGGTTCTGACATATCAACGTAAAAACCAACAAGTTGTCCTACCATTTTGCACGATCTTCCCTCCGGCGGAAGTTGACCCTCCGGCGGAAGTTGGAGCAGCCGTTTGGTATGCAGGGTGTGTTCTTACACCAAGTATAAACCGGATTCAGACACTTTCAAAGTTTCAACCTAACTGCAGGGACCGTATCCCTTCAGTATTAAGTTGTGTATCGGTACCACCTTGCTATTTTAGAGCATGGTATCTCAAAAGAGATATCTTAAAGTAGCCCAGTAAGCAGAACAGAATTAGCATTCGTTCCTAATTATAAAATCTTAGGTAGGCCTACGTATGTTTCATAGCTCATGCGAAATTGTCAAAAAGATTTGTCTTCGCTTACATACACAATGATGACACATGCAAAAAAAAATACTACGAAACGAAGACGCAGGATCCTCCTAACATTCAGTTTCAGACTTCTCTAACTTTGCTCATTTCACTATAACAACCGACATGTCAAGTACAGTTTCTAAAAATCTTGAAACTCCTGAAACTTATAAAGATAATATCTTGGTGTTTTCCCGTATCCTTTTTTCGATCTTTTTCGCTCAAAATAAATTCAAAATTCTGCAAACAAAATTACAAATCAATTGTTTGTTCTTAGTAACAATGGACAAAAAGATCCTCTTGTCATTAGCTTACAATTATCAGACAATGGTGGGCGTCAAGATCCTTCAGGATCTCTCGTTCTATTCTTTGATGACCTGAACAGAACATAAAATTAACGACTTTCAAGGCCCGTTTTCCAAAATATCGTGTTTTCAAGACCTTGAAATGGTCCAAGCAGACTTCAAGTACCAGTACTTTCAAGGTATTAAATCAAGGTACCGTAGTGGAGGAACCCTGACACTAGGATTTCTTCAGAGAGGGTGAGTGAGTGAGTGAATATGATTTAACGTCGCTTTCAACTATATTTCAGTCATAGGGCCTATAGTCCAATGATAGGAAAGGTTAGTACTAGCTACATTATAATCCTACAATAAAATTTTGTCTCGGAATTAATTGTTCATTCTGAGAACATTCCCCTAATAACTATAACTTCAACTATGTGGTACAGTGTGGTACACTAATTTTGTATAGTTCTTTCTGTGATGTATTCCTACACTGGTACAGTTTGGATAGTTTCCTATCCAGATTGAAAATTAGGGGTCAAAAGTTAACTGGGTTAACTAATAACAGCTGGCAAATCTTCAGTGCAGCCCATTCCATACAGAGTGTGCCGGTAGCAGCATACTCTGATTCCGGCACACTCTCGGCGCACTGTGCGCTGCTAGCGGCCCACAGTTTAGCTCTGGCACACTGTCTGTGCACTGTGCGCCGCTAGCGGCACACTTTTATCTTCTTCTGGCGCACTCTCCGCATACTGTTTGCCAGTACCGGCACACTGTGGAATCACCAATTGAGACTGCCGCTAGCGGCATACTCTCTCAAATAGTTCTGGCACACTGATCAGGTTGCGGCCAGCTTGCCGCAAACTTGCGGCAACCTGCAGATTTCGGTAAGGGATATCACGACGCTGGGTCCTATATTCCTTTTCACACCCGGGAACCACACAGGTGGGGTCCTATTCTTTTTCACACCTGGGAACCCCACAGGTGCCTCAGTTAGTCGCCTCTTATGGCAAGCTCTCTGAGGAGCTGAGGCTTATTCTTACCATGACCTGCAGTGTGCACATCAACATCCCAGGTCAATCCCTGGAAGCCCCACGGGGCCTCTTCAAAGAGGGTCATTTCCTATGCATACTTATTAGCGTGCCCAGTATTCTGCTGTCCAACATCAGAAAATAACATACATGTACCGTTGGGTACTGTGATGCTGATATGAAAGATTGTTTGGGTCTAAGAAACAGATCTAAGAAGTTCACACCATGGACTTTCACTTTCACTATCATCATTGTAACATCTTACCCACAGTGAGGTCATCCAGCTCTGGCAGTACTGGTAATGTCCATCCCAAGGGATTCAGCGTGGCCGTGACTTGACCCATGGACGTGAGAGGCTCCACACGGACCACCCGTCTCTCTGTATCTACCTCCAGTATATCCACCAGGTTGATCTCGATGTTACGACAAGTTCTCTTGTAGATGGAGTTTCGCAGGCAGATATTCATCCAACTAGGTCGGGCGGTGCACATTGGTGATCTACCCCCATCATCCCTCCACTGTCGAATCTGTTAAATTTAAAATATTTTACAAAAAGAGTAAGACAAAACATAAATATGATGAATGAGATGTTATCATGTGTAAGCTGACAGATTATTGTATTGATTAAAAAAATTTCCTCTCTGACAACATAATTAGTGAGTAATAAGTAAATTGCACTCTCTTAAATAATTAGATTGGAAATAGTGCACTATTCCAATTGAAAATCAGTCTGTATAAGATTGAAAATGTCACTTTACTAAGGTCTATAAGATTGAATTTTCAGTTTACCTTCGATTCATTATGATCCTTTCATCACACTGAAATACTGACATTTGGATGAGATCTAATCTTCAGAGATCAAAATGTCATTATTTTTTTTTGGTTCTAGTGGAATTCTGTTCAATCAGTTTGATTGAAAAAGAACAGAATGAAACTAATGTAGACTGAAAACTCAGGCTAATACATCCTGATAAACTGAGATTTTCACTCTAATATAATGATTTGCAATCGGAACGGATTGGTCACTAATTCCAAACTAAATATTTAAGAGAGTATATAGTTCACACATATATATGCATCCATAAAATAGATAGACATGAGGAAGACATTTAAATAAAAAATATGAACAACATAATTCATATTTACATTTATGTCGTACTAGATTATTTCATACACAGAGAATTAGACTACAAATGTAGTAAGCCAACTTATTATATTAATAGTCCCAAACTCAATATCAAATTGATTTATGAGTGCCAAACAATACAGCTGTATCATTATTACCCCCAAACCATTATTCTTTGGTATCCAAGAAGATTTTTCATTGTTCAAAACAATGTGATTTTATTTTATTTTTAATTTGACTTTATATTGTGCTAACATAATGCCAGGTGTATTGCTAATTATAACACTCTACATAATAAAATCAAAATGATTTGGTGGAAGTTCATTCACATAAGATCAATTTGGCACTGATTTTGGAGTTTTTGAAAAGCTATTATACTTGAGTTATTACTGCTGTGTAGTTCAATTGACTCGTCTCTTGGTTGACAAGATGGGAATTTACGATTATCATACTCCAAGCCATTTAGAAGAAATATTGTAGTCAAGAGACTGACAATTTGGTTGGGAAATACTGTTAGTCAACAATGTTGTGGAGTGGAAAGTATTTTCTGCATTTACTAAAAGGAAATCTTTTTATAATTATATGGTGATCTGGTTCGTTATTTCAACTCGAGTTCAAACGAGCTTCAGAATTGGGATGACATATTACAACTTTATCAAAACTGTTGATAACTTGTTGTAAACTGTTAAAATGTAGCAGAATATATATGTTCAAATGTAGTTTTCTTGTAACTTTTGATACAATGCACAATAAATATCAAATATGTAACCTTAAATGTAACAATTCTAGTTTGAGTTGTCAAGAAATGTTAACGATCAACTTTATATAACTAATTTTTATAAATTGTTATTTTGGGGATTTATTGAAAACAAAAAATGTCGTTCATGAATATGCATACTAACTCAAGACGCATGATGCTTCGGCAAAAAATTCTCGTCTGACTGCCGTGCAAGATGCGGATTAGCTCATTGGCAGGGGCTTCAGAGGGTGGGTCTTATATTTTATCGACAAAAATACGCAAATAAATTGTATATACTTACCTGTTTTTGCACATTTTTCACCTTCTTGTCATGCTGTTTAGGAGCGGAATTTAATTTGAAAACTATGATATTCCTTACGTAATACCAGACGTCGTAAACCAGAGAAACAGGGAGGAGAAAAAGACAAACAAAAATCCACCGGTAGTTCAACAGAATATACTCCAGCCCTCGGTACTTTGCCCAGGATATCGACAAAATTGCCGGAATGGCAAAATAAACCAAGTAAATAGGAAGTCCTTCTGTCACGTCCATGGTGAATGATGGCGGCGGCTGCATCGGAAAGACTGTTATCTTAGATTTACCCCCGACATGCGGTCAAAGTTTGCCGCTGTCAATTGTTGTTGTTGTTAGTAATGCTTCCCTCTCAACAAAAGCTTCCGGGCGAATAACTCTCCAGCAGCTAGGCTTTTTCGGGAGGACCATATTCCTATAGCCTTTGTAGCGATACCTCACCACTGATGTCTCATCCATACCGTCGTTCGGCCCCGTCCGCCGTCTTAACGCGAAACCCTGATACCAGGGTAAATGTTTTATGTAAATAACCCACAACACGTGCTGTGTGGCCTGATTCAATGTTTATGGCGGCTCCCGACGGTAACCGAGACTGGAGATCCGAGAAACTGTTTAACACACCGATTGCTGGATACACAGCACGTCCGAGTGTGAAGTGTGAAGATAAACACACTGGCAATGACTTCAAAGTATAATCCGGATTTTGCCCTATAATTCCTAGACAATAGGTTCGCGCCGACGACCAAACAAGTACATTTGACGCGTGACTCCTGGTGTGAATTTATGGTTCGTATTAAATCTCCCTCTCCAGCCTACATCTGTACAGCAAAGGGCAGATTTTTAACCACTGATAACTTGAGTAAATATGGTAAATATGAATCAATTCCAAGAAAGGACGATTACGTTTACATTTATGATAATTTTGACAACTACAGGTCGAAAATAGTACAGGTATAAAAAAATATATTCTAGGCTGAGGCGATAGGAAAGTGACTCGATTAATGAACTGGAAATCAGACAGGGAGCCACGCGTCAATGCACCTGCCGCTGCTATCGGGACAGATTGTTAAAGGATGAACAAGTGCAAGCCCAGGAATTGGGCAATTGGTAATCGTGCGGGTATGCCTTGAATTAATGCACTTGCAGATATCTAGAAAAATGAAGAAATAAAGCGCTATATAGTATGTAACGGCTCTTAGCCTAGTATTATAGGAATAAATAGATACATTTATGTAAATATAGGGTATAGGAATATACCGTGTGAAAACTAGAGTGTCTTATTTCTTTATCTAACTAGAATGTGTAATCCATGAACAAATAGTCTGCGAAGTCCAGAATGCCTTGTTGAGCAGAATTCCATTAGGGACTTGCGCATTGTGGGAACTTTTCAAATTAGGTTTCCCGTTCCCGCTATACAATCCCGTTTCAAGAGTGAATTCACTATAATACTGAATGAAAACTCGAGCGATTGAAGTCCCCAACGTTGAAACAATTGATTTGGCATGGAACAGTATAATGTTCAGTACCTGGCATGGAGAGCAATCCCAAGTGAGATCCAGTGGCAATTACCGAATTTGTCCAGGTTTTCAAAAGTTATATAGTCCGGAAACAAAATTTTAACTTGGCCCACAGGTGGCGTTACCTAGGTGGATAGGCATGGAAAACAATCACAATCAATATATTGAGGCAAGGTGCCCACTTACCAGATTTGGAAAGAATCTGTTCATGTTTTCAAAAGTTATTTTCCGGAAAAGAATTTTTAACTTTGCCGCAGGTGGCGCCACCTATAGGCGGATCAGCGCGAAAAACAATCCAAAGCGAGATCTTGAGGCGAGGTACCCATATTTGAAAATAATCCGTCCAGTTTTTCAGAAGTTATTGTCCGGAAACAAAATTTAACTTGGGCCTCCAGGTGGCGTCACCTACAGGCGGACCGACGTGAAAAACAATCGCGCACCAAACATACATACCAAAATTGAAGAGAATCCGTTCAATTTTTCAAAAGTTATTGTCTGGAAACAAAATTGGCGCCACCTATATGCAGATCAGCGTGAAAAACAATCCCAAGCGAGATCTTGAGGCGAGGTACGGCCCTGGCCACATACCAAATTTGAATCCGTTAAATTATTCAGAAGTTATTGTCCGGAAACGAAGTCGGACGGCGCACGGACGGACCGACGGACGGACCCCAACACTATATGTCCCCCCTTTAGTCCTTCAGGCGTCGGGGGACAAATCCATATTGTTTTAATCGAGGGGCTTACAATATGTATTGTACACCGAGGAAAGCCATTTCGACTTCTTGACATCAAGCGCGAAGCCACCAGATAGAGGTCTCTTGGGCTGCTGTTTTTAGATCCAAGACCAAAATATTGTTGAAAAATAGATAACAATTGGCACAATCTAATTAAAATTAAGTCTTATCTGCTCCCCCATTTGAATCCTTCAGCGAGATACCCAACTGGGGGGAGGGGAGCAGATAAGATTTAATTTCAATTATTGATCTGACTAAAAAATTCCATATTCATATGATTTTTACTGAATATCTCGTTTCATGCCGGAGTGACAGCTTACAGATATTTCAGGCTACATCCAGAATGGAATGCTGGATAATTTATTTCCTCTATATACCGTCCTTATAAAAGCGTCCTCTATAGGCCGCCCTCTATATACCGTCTAAAAATTAATACAAGTCAGAAGGCAGCCACCAATGAAGGATTTCCGCGTCCATTGAGAAATGTTACTCACACGACACTATCGACAGTACCAAAATTCAAACAGGCTTAAAATGAATTTAAAAAAAAAAGCTGTTGAAGCACAGCTGATTTCTTGAAATACCTCCACCGAAAAAGCATTCCTTCTACAGGTTGTAGGAGAGGGTGATTCATAATTTGGCGCTTTACAATACCGTACGAACTCCTTGTATTTTAGCCAGACCTCGTAAACCTCCGTAGCCTACATGATATTGGCAGAAATGACCGGCGCAAGTTAGCTAGGCTACTGTGCTTAGCGAAGCTTTAATTTTCGAAACCAGTTATTTCCCTAATCTCTTAATGTGCATATCTCGTTTTCTGACTGGATGCAGGCGATTTTCACATTTCATTCTCAGAAATATTCTGATCAGGTTGTATATCCACAACTCAATTTCAGAGATTTTGGCTGAAATTCAGGGCTGATTACCTGAATTTCAGAAAAAGATCCCTGAATGAGAGGATTTTCCCTGAAATTCAGGCAAATTTATCAACCTGATTAGTAATTTCCCGACCCTAGTCGGGCACGTAAAATCCCCTAGAATTGAGGTAATTTAGCCTTAATTCATGGTTGATATACCTGAATTTCAGGAAATTATCCCCGGATTTCAGGTAAAATCCCCGAAACAGAGTTGTGGATGTGCAACCTGATCTATTCAGGATTATTTCCTGAATATTTCTGAAAGTGTTACATGTACGGAGGTTGGAGATATGTATGGTTGGCCATGCCTGCCACAATTAGTCATTTACAGGATGCCTGTAAATAATATATACCATGGTGTAAAATGCCAAGCCTGCCATAATTCGTATTTACAGGATGCCTGTAATTATTTTGTACCATGGTATAAAATGGCAAGTATTTACAGGATGCCTGTAATTATTTTGTACAACGATATAAAATTGTCAAGCCTGCCACAATTCGTATTTACAGGATACCTGTAAATAATATATACCATGGTATAAAATGCCAAGCCTGCCATAATTCGTATTTACAGGATGCCTGTAATTATTTTGTACCATGGTATAAAATGCCGAGCCTGCCATAATTCGTATTTACAGGATGCCTGTAAATCGCCAAGCCTGCCATAATTCGTATTTACAGGATGCCTGTAATTATTTTGTACCATGGTATAAAATCGCCAAGCCTGCCATAATTCGTATTTACAGAATGCCTGTAATTCATTTAGTCGTAAGTCGATCGACTGGCAAAAGGGGAGATAACCCTCTTTGGAGGTTGCGTAAAGCCCGGCACCAAATTTGTAAAAGCGCATATCATTCGTGGAAATAATAAGCAGGCGTAAAGAATGTGTGATGGTTACCCGAGAATAACTCCCTCGGACACTGGCGTGTGTTTATCTATTGTCCAGGCCGGATCAGCTGCCCTTTATGACGTCAAATGCACAGTCGACTCTATGCTATTTTGATACGTTCTATTTTTAAATGAACAGGTTTCCTGGACAGTAACGTTTTTGTAGGCCAGTCGTACAGAATTATTCGTTTCGGTCGAAATTCCATTTTTATCCCATTTTCAAACAATACAAAAGGATTAGTTATTACTCAATGTATATATATTAACTCGCAACCGTCTATTAGTTAAATAATTTGCGATTATGTAAAATTATTGCTGTTTCAAAAGTAACTTCTTTTAACGAGCTACGTCATTGTAATGTTGCAAATCGAACTTGCCGTAGAATATCTGGTAGTATGACACAACGCGAACTTGATCCCGCCTCGGGCTGGTCATCATCGGCTACGGCTGTAGGCGCTTCGATGGTCTCATCGTTCGCAGATTTCATATCTACATAGTATATAGCCCGACATTTAGGGCATAATAGTCCCTCAGTGTTGACTTCAAAGTCAATCCTGTGTTTTACCCACTCTAACTGTGAACCAGATATTTTTCTGGTCTTGCCTGGACGCGTATTCTTGTGACAACACTCACACTTCGACTTGTTGAATGGTACATTACTGTTCATAGTGAGAACTATAATGATTCTTAAATATAACGAGGACAGTTCAGGAAAATACACATGAAGTTTCCCTCGTTTTTTATACATGGAAAGTATTGCTGACCCATGAAACTAAACCCATTCAGTTACGGTGAGTTGGACATGTTATGAGTGTGCTGCAATAAGGGTCGAGTTGTAGCAGTGAATGCAAAAATGTGTATACACAGTTATATCTATATTTTATTAACTGAATATCACTGAAGATTATTTCACATAACATAAATAAATCCAAATGTTAAATATTAGAAAGAAAGAATAAGAAAATAGGAAGAAAATTTTACTGATCCAAATGTGAATCGAACTCATAGCTCAAAAAACTGGTCCCCGCACTGTTTTTGAAAGCGAGCAGCCTAACAACTGGACTACGACGACGTCTACTTGAAAAGCATTTTTTACTTGCTCACATAACGTTTCTGGTAGAATACAAGCGAAGCATTTGCACAATTTTTAATTTTGATGAAATATGACACCTCAAACCAGAATGATAATTCAACCGATTGTAACACTAACCATTGTGATAATAAATACACACAAATTGTTTTGGTTTGAGGTGTCATATTTTATATATGATGGGAAATCCCTTCAGAAAATGTCCCGAAAATGTCGAAAAAGCACATTCGACCGTTTTCAAACTTGAATAAATCCAGTTTAGAGCAATTGACAGTCACCATTTTGCATGATATGAAACTTCAGCATTTTTACAGCACATAACAATAACTTTCACCCGTTTTACTTTCAAACGAAAATCATGTTGACTACCGTCACGTCCGAGGGAGTTATTCTCGGGTAACCATCACACATTCTTTACGACTTGCGGCTAAATGAATTACAGGCATCCTGTAAATACGAATTATGGCAGGCTTGGCGATTTTATACCATGGTACAAAATAATAAGTTTCCAAAATGTAGTAGCTGTATCAAACACATGAATTGCAGGCAAGCACCTAAAAGGTGCGTGGACCCCTCAGCCTGTTTTTATTAGTCAAGTAGGATCAGGGCTGCATCTAGAGCCAATTTAGTTCTGGAAAACGCATGGGGCGCCCAAAACTCAAATGAAACAAAAAATGAAAGTGTTGTTGTTGTTCAATTTGAAAGGATTTCTGAAGAAAATACTCCTAGAAAAGGGTTCTGGGAGCCTCAATATCGATCCAATTCCATAGCTGGGTACTGAATTTCATGTTAATAAACCTCTGTTTTGTGATTGATCACAGGCTCTTTGCGCCGAAATTCACTAAAAATAATTGGACCCTCAATAATGAATTACGAAAAGGAACTGGGAGTTTGGGATCGGAACCTGCAAAAAATGGATACAGCCTTGCGGATACAGTTTGTGCGATTTCTGTACCGTATATAATAGACTTTACCACCATTATCATTATGGGGGGAGAGTATAAGCTCCAGGTATGCAAACTGGTTCAAAATTGCCCAGAATCAGGCTAAAAATGGGCTCTCCTAATCACTCGTTTTAAATAATTCCCAAGGTACAGTAACATGCAAAAGTTTTAGGATAAATCATATGATGTAGAATAGAATGGTTGAACAGCAAAATTGAAGAAAAATTGTGTCCTTCATTTAAGGTGACGTGAAATTCAACCTAACAGGAGTTCGATACTGCAGGGATTCCCCTGCCAGTTATTTCATATTATACTTCTGAAATAAAATATGGTTTGTGCAAAAGTCACAATGAAACATGCAACCAAGGGTTCCCGATGGGCATAGATAACAGTGCAAAAGCTAAGCCATCAATAAGTAATAGAAAAAAATAATTAAAAATCAAAATCATCATAGCCATCTGAAAATCTCATCATTTCATCAGTCAACATTCAGGAAGCCCTCACCAAAGTTTGGTCAGGCCCCACTTCATAGATCTGCAGATATTCAGCGGACAAGAACATGTTGACGGACGGACGGACGCTACGACGGACGGACGGACGTACATGGCAACGACAAGACCCCACAGCCATATGGGCTGAGGGGTAATTACAGGCATCCTGTACGAATTATGGCAGGCTTGGCATTTTATACCATGGTATATATTATTTACAGGTATCCTGTAAATACGAATTGTGGCATGCTTGGCGATTTTATAACATGGTACAAAATAATTACAGGCATCCTGTAAATACGAATTATGGCAGGCTTGGCATTTTATACCATGGTGCAAAATAATTACAGGCATCCTGTAAATACGAATGATGGCAGGCTTGACATTTTATACCATGGTATATATTATTTACAGGCATCCTGTAAATGACGAATTGTGGCAGGGATGGCCAATCATAGATATGTACCGTACCTTGTATATAGCGGAAGTGGTATGAAGTCGTCAGGTACCATTTATCAACCCAGATATGACTGTTAACCGACTGGCATTGCCGCCTGCAGCTCTTTTCGTGTAATCAGACACACGTCCATGTATTCGAGAGACTGAACCGAACAATCAGATCGTGGCAATTGAAGTATTTCACAACTACATTTTTATTTGTGAGCAAACCCATGCTCATAATCGTTCTCGAGAAATTCGTGAAACGCTCCGGCTAACAGCCTTGTGTCCAGGGCATTCTTCTCTCTTCGACAACTATATACAGAGAGTACACAGAAAGCTGACATATCTTATTCCGCTCAACCCGATGCTAGGGGCCGCGTGGTTGCTTCATAGTTTCCTCACGAACAGCTGCAATAAAAGCGCGGCTGAGATACCAAGGCTGCGTCTTAGAATCCCTCGTAGTCTAATCTGAGTATGAGATGCCGAGGAAGGTTTTCCTGTGAAGTCATATGTTTGTTTTTTTAGTCGACAGACTTCAAGTTTCCCCACCTCTTACATATCTTACCAAGTCATACACGAATTGCCGGTCGTCCGAAAGTGGCAAAAAAGAAGAGTTATTGCCCCTTTTTAAGGAGCAAGATTTGGATACAGCAATGCGTTCAACATGGGCCTCGGGAAAATCACCACCACAACTTTGTTTGTAGACAGCGTCAGAAGATGAGAAGGACGTGGAATATCACTGAACCCTTCTGAGTGAGAGAAGTCTGACGAAATCATGTAAAAATCCTTTGAAATAACTTTTTTCGTGAATGTTCAGTCTGTGCCTATACTTACAGCATGCGAAAGCCAAAAGTTTACTCGTGGTTCGCATTGCACTATGGGAAGGAAACATGGCGGTTTTTGCTATTTTTAGACGACCGACAAGACGTGTATTATCTGTATATGGTAGAATTCTGTTGGTGGACTGTTAATCCCCGAGGCCCGCCCTCTGTACATGTCATTTGACAAATATATGTAGGCTTATTGTCTTGGTTGGAATTTACCGCACGACATTGGGCATTACAGGTTAGTTTTTCTGTGTATTCTTGTATTTACCATGCATGTTTACTCTATGTTGAGGCGTTCACTCCAACAGACGACCTCGATGCACACCCACTACCATCACATGAGTATACTTATTTGAGCCCATCTGTCATCACATCTCCCGAGCTAGCGTATCTAATTCCGCTTTAGCCGATGCTATGGGCCGTGTGGATACTTCATAGTCTCCACATGAACAGCTGCAGTAAGAGCGTGGCTGAGATACCAAAGCTACGTCTTATAATCTGAATGTGAGGTGCCGATGGAGGATCTCATGTGAAGTCATATGCTTGATTTTTAGTCGACAGACGTGGCTAATTTTTAGGTCACTGCTTTAGGTGGTCCCATCTATTAAGGCTACTTATAAGTGTGAACGAAGAAATCGGTTTGTATATATCAGGTATAAACCCCCTCTCTTCAACAGCTGAAAGGGCCGTCAACTCTATCTGGCCTGGGCGATTTGGGGTGTATCGCACAGGCTAGAGGGCTGAAACTTACCACACTATATCATTGAGTCAAGCTGTACAATAATATGTAAAAAAAAAATCCAATATGGCCGCCATGATGACGTCACAGTGACGTCATTTTCCAAAAAGAAAACTTTTGGACGATTTTTCACTCAGAATATTCGAATTTTTTATTTTTGTTTTTTCCTCGAAAAAACTGCATGATAAATTAGTAAATAATAATCTGATATGAAATACGTTTTACCCACTTTTCCATGCAGAAAAGCAAGAACAAAAATGAAGAAATCTGACGAAAACATCACTTTTCTGTTATCCCATATGGCCGCCATTTTGAATTTTCCCATGATCCTCTGCTCGGGCATGCAAATAGGCTTAAAATGATCCTAATATGATAATCGAAAAAGTCAAGGAGTTTCAGCTCTCAATTTTTTGTCGTTCCGGAGATAGGAGCAAGTGATGTGTATGTGGTCCCCCCTTCCAGGCCAGGTAGGGTTAAAATCTTTAAATGAATTTAAATGAAGAGCGTTGATAAGTTATTAATTTATAAAGACTGGTTCGAGCTTTAAGTTAATCAGAAGTAACAATTTCGTGATCTTGAACCACAAGACTTTATTAATAATAAACAAGTCATGTGTGACATGTTGTAAGGTGGTATACCAGTGGAACTATGTTGATTCGTTCATCTGTACAGCGGTGCACCAGCCAGGCCTAAAAATATCAACAATTAATGGCAATGTGATTCTCCATATTGAGTACGGTGATTCGAACATGTTTTGATAATTTGGTATTAGGTTTATTCGATGTCACATCTGACGTTACATTATTCAAGATTCATGGATAGTAGTTAACTCATAATCACTTTGTTTTCAAGTATATGGAAATTCAAACATGAATTATAATGGATTAGATTGGTTATAAAATCTGAATAATTGTAAGAGAATACATAGAATGGCAAGATTAGATGTAAACTAGAACAGACATATATATCGGATAACACGAGTTACCAAGAACTTAGAAATATGTTGTAGAATCTTCGTCAAACGTTTGATGCATCGGAAAAGTTTGCCGCGAATTCGAATGATTTTTTGAAAGTTTGGGGGAAATACATGAATTTTTAAAGGATAACATACTTATTTTATAATTAGGAACGAATGCCAATTCTGTTCTGTTTACTGGGCTAATTTGAGATATCTCTTTTAAGATACCATGCTCGAAAATAGTAAGATCGTACAATACTTAATACTGAAGGGATCCGGTCCGCGCAGTAATGTTGAAACTTCGAAAGTGCCTGAATCCTGATTATCTCCCTAGGATCGAAACATGCAGTAGTCTACAGTTGTCGAGTTGTGACGTTGAGTCACAAGAGTGACGTCCCTTCATGTAGCCGACCCGCCGGCAGACGAAAGGGTGGGGCAGTTCACTTGCAACTGCATGGACTAAAGAAAACTGATTTAAAATTTGAAGAAATACATTTTAATTCCGAATTATTTGAACTCCTTGATATGGAAGGTGAAGGTATGGATATCCTCTATAATCAATATATGGAATATGCCCCACCGTTTGATTCGCCTCGGGAATACCGTATTAATTTGAAGCGTAACTTGGATTTTCGAATCGGACCAAAAAAGGTATCTTGTACAACCTGTGTACCAAATTTCAGAAAGATCCATGAAATATTTCCTGAGAATTCACGATAACAATGTTTCAAGGGGAAATTCAAGATGGTCACCTGGTGGCCATATTGGATTTTCGAATCGGACCAAAAAGGTATCTCGCACAACTGGACCACAAGGGGAACCTGTGTACCAGATTTGAGGAAGATACATTCAGTACTTCTTGAGAATCACGATAACAAAGTTTCATTGGGAAATCCAAGATGGGCGCCTGGTAGCCATATTGGATTTTCGATTTGGACCGAAAAGGGTATCTTGCACAACTAGACGACAAGGGGAACCTGTGGACCAAATTTGAGAAAGATCTATGCAGTACTTCCTGAGAAATGACGATAAAAATGTTTCATGGGGAAATCAAAGATGGCTGCCTGGCGGCCATATTGGATCTTCCAATCGGACCAAAAAAGGTATCTTGCACAACTGGACCACGAGGCTGCCTGGTGGCCATATTGGATTTTCGAATCGGACCAGAAAAGGTATCTTGCACAACTAGACTCCAAGAGGAATCTGTGTATCAAATTTGAGAAAGATCCATGCAGTAGTTCCTGAGAAATCCCGATAACAAGGTTTCATGGGGAAATTCAAGATGGCTGCCTGGTGGCCATATTGGATTTTCGAATCGGATCAGAAAAAGTATCTTGCACAACTAGACCCCAAGGGGAACCTGTGTACCAAATTTGAGAAAGATCCATGCAGTAGTTCCTGAGAAATCGTGATAACAAGTTTTCATGGGGAAATCCAAGATGGCTGCCTGGTGGCCATATTGGATTTTCGAATCGGACCAGAAAAGGTATCTTGCACAACTAGACCCCAAAGGGGAACCTGTGTACCAAATTTGAGAAAGATCCATCAAGTAGTTCCTGAGAAATCGCGATAACAAGAATTGTTTGCGGACGGACTGACGGACGGACGACGGACCACGGACGAAAAGCGATTTGAACAGCTCACCAAAGACGTCCAATCATTTCAGATTAAAAAGAGAAGATAACGCCAGGTCAGTAAGTATCCGACGCAGGTAGACCGCCGGTCACAGCTCAGCTATTGTACTCGAAATATTCACAGAATATCTAACTATGCCTTTATGTCGCCAAGTCAGAATATTTTGCTGAATCACCAGCCATTTTGGCAAGGACTGTATCACCACTACGCCATTATTTCATTTTCAGAGATTTCTAGCTTACCAAAATATACATTCAGCCAAGCTTTACGGCGTGTTTGCAGTGTGGAACAGCCTCAATGTATTGTTTCACTGGATTCAGATGAAGAGCGTCGATAACTTTGGCCTCCCCAAGATGTAAGAGTGTCGCCACGTCAGGGATATGGATGTTAAATATTTTCAATACGTTGCCAAGATTTAGGACGTCAGATGTCAGACCTGAAGTATAAAAACGGTATCAGGTATATATATAACGACAATTTCGTAATTTTTTGCAACTATGGCTAGAAAATATTTTTTGATCCTTTATACCCTTATTGTGTACCGGCTTGAATTTTGGTGCTGGTAGTGTTCGTGAATAATGTCTTTCGATGATTATTGCGAAAATTGTTTATAGACAACAGCTGTCTACTGACTTATCCTCATCAAACAGGAACATATACACATATATATTATAGATTATATTGCCCATGGTTTGCCGAGACGTTTTACGATAATTGATACGTTAAATGAATATCGTGATACGGTAACCACAGGAACATTTATTTTTAATTATTATTATTATTTTATTTTATTATTTATTTATTTTAGCTTTGTTCGGCAAGGTATACTCTCTTTGTAAATACATGCAGGTAGTTTATATTCGTTTTCCGGTAGAGAATAGATGGCGCTGCATATGAGTTACATCTTAGTCATTCATAATGTAGGCATATCGATGGCGCCACAGAATATATCTATGTTCCAAACATTTGGCCAGTCCACTCTGCAGGACGATTTCTGCACGGCAATTTCCATGCCATTCATAGTAATAAACAATTCTTGGATGGTGTCAGATTGACAGTTTCAAGAAATAAAGTCCGTGTGTGAGAAAATTCATGGAAGACTAACCAGGTATTTTGATCCCCAGTTTTCCGTGGAATAGTTTTTGGATGTATTTCTGTGCCTCGCTCACCATTCCTCCGGTTACGCCATTAACCACTTTGAGGGCGTTGTTGATGCTGAAGCAAAGATCAAGTCCCCGCTTACGTGTGTCGAAGTCTTTCTGGAAAAGTGGAGAGCAAAATATTTATCATTATCACATTTCAGAGTAAATTGTAGGGTTTTGATTGGTTAATTACCCTAGTTTATCAGACCGTAATGCAAGTCTCCGTTGGCCACCGTTTGTATACCAATTCAGATTCCTCGTATACCAATGCTGTCGAGGACGCG
>JAVTVY010004082.1:0-42479 GCA_036873755.1 Hanleya hanleyi | reverse complement strand
GCCATTTTATCCCACCAATCCGCCATTTTATCCCACACCGCCGCCATTTTATCCCACCAATCCGCCATTTTATCCCACACCGCCGCCATTTTATCCCACACCGCCGCCATTTTATCCCACACCGCCGCCATTTTATCCCACACCGCCGCCATTTTATCCCACCAATCCGCCATCTTATCCCACACCGCCTTTATCCCACCATCCACACCCCCCATCTTGACCCTCCACCCACCATCCACCAATCAGAATCACGCTTACAGTCAAACAATTGTGACGTCAGAGTTACATCCGGGTGAAAGTTGGTTGAATTTGCCTTTTGTACACTACTCTAGTCTAATTGGGTTAACGGGGTGGCGTTTGTGTGCCAGTAGTTTACATGTATATCATATGATACATTTTGGGTTATGGCAGATAGAATTTCAACGTCCATCACAGGCAAGCATTATAGTCACTATCCGTATTAAAGTTTGCGTATGCATCGTATGATTCGTTGATAAGTGAGACGCAAAACGTTGTATGAAAGTAGGATGCCTTGGAGAAATTACGAGATTCATTGATGACATAACGTCTTTCACGGAAGAAAATAACATATTTCCAGGTCTCATTTTTCTAACAGATTTCGAAAAAAATAGAGAATAAATGGAGTTTCTTCTGTGAACTGCTATATGAATAAAGCATGTAGATTACATGGATTGTCCTTTCCTTCGTAGCGGGGACTACGTTATAATCTATATAGTTTTGACAAATTTTCTGATATATATCTTGATAGTTCAGCGATAAGGAACAGACCAGTCTTAATATGATACTGATTTTATCGGTGTACACGTATACATGTTATTATTGTTTAATCTTTGTTATTTTTACCAGTGGACCTATGTAGAATAGAGCTTTGGCACTGATAAGTCTTGCTGGATATGAACGTGCTACATGAATAAATAAATGAATACATAGGACAAAATGTGTTGTGGATATTTCCCTAACATCTTCACATAGAACTGACATTGTGTCAGTATAACTGTCTCCCTTGACTATCTGAAAAGCACGGCTTTTAGTACGGAGTGTGCATACAGATGTTGTCCGTGAAATTGGAATGTGTTGTTTGAACGTGTATCTACACAGCAAACTTGTCTATACAAGAAACCCATTAAGACCAATACCGGAGATTGTGTAGAAAACAAAGCTGTCAAAGTAGTTGATTAAATTTCTTCTGTTTCCATAAATGATGAGATCTAGAGTGATCCACTAAAAGAAATAATTATCATTATGGCTTATAACTAAGCTGAATTGTGCCTCACTGTAGAGTGCCTGCAAGCTGACATTATTAATAGTGGTCTGCTATAAAAATGTTTCAGGTGGTCGCTTGACATAATTATAATGCACGGTTTTCAAAGGTTCTGATCCACTGATCCGATATTGAAAACAAACGAATGGCACCTTACCGTCAAATATTTGCTACCATAATAGCAATACCATGGAAAACACTAAAAAAACACTCTTAACATCTATCATTGTACCGATATCCTAATTTCTCGATTGATAGTGATACATGAAATGAAAGTGATGAAAATATTCTATTTTCTTAGGTACTCTTACCTTGTCCCGATATATTTACAACGGTCAACGATGAAAGGTACACCAAGAGACAGAATACATCCAACATGATATTCATCTATATTCAGCTATCATTTTGCACCGTTAACTATCATGGTCGAGCTAACACTTTTGCCATATATACTGTATGTCTGATTTAGTATACTAATACCTGACGATATAAACATAGGTGAAAATGTAGGTGAAATCAGGTTTGTTCCATTTAAGACGAAAAATCGCACAATGATCATACCGGGAAGTTGAAAAGACCCGTGTTTATCATGTTTATGGCAAATGATCACTGAACCGACAACAGTATAATGCAATCCATGGAACACTGCATGTGGCGGTAATGCTTTAAGAGGCGAGGCTCCAGATGGTGTAGGGCAAACTACGATTGTTTATCATGTTAAATTTGTCCAGAGATATTATGTTCTTGTTGGATACCGTACTATTTATTTGCCTAACCGGGTACAGGTCTTGTCGTGTTTGCTCGGGTACTGCATGTTCTACATTTTCTACATGTTATACATTTTTAAAGTATAAGAGTCTTTTTTAGGGTTTGACCCACTGAGGTCTTCTGAAAGGTTTGATCGATGATGTCAAGAGTATGCGACCTCGGCTCAATTCTTCCAATTGATACTACAATTCCAATTGTACAGTAGCTAGATCAAAATCGGAAGTCCCTTGCTGTCTGATCTATGCAGAGTTTTCCGAACGAAATCTAAATCCCTTGTTTGTGCGTCATGTTTGAAAATACGCGACGTCACGTTAAAAAAAAATGTCGAATTTTCTTCCTTTCTCTAAACATTGTAAAACTCGACGAGCGACGCAAAAAGCGACGCAAAAAGCGACGTCAAGTTTTGAAAAGTGACGTCCACTTTCGCGTCGCTCATTGATTTTTTTAAAGTTCACGCGTGACGCACCTTTGGCCCAAAAAGAAGCGTGTTAAGCGCACGTTAAGTCCATTCATCAGAAATACGTGAATTAGACAGATGGGATGTAATAATTACGTGTAGCCAGGCGGAAATAGTCAGATTTATGTGTAACAGATGAAAATTAACGATAACTTGAAGTAGGAGAATAGAGAAATGCTAAAAACAATTAATCAGCAAAGCCCAACGTCTCCCACGTCACACACCCGGCTAGTATGTAGGTGAGTCAAGCTCTGTGGAATATTCAAGTTGAGAGTATGACTGGGAGTGAGCATCAGCACGTAGAAGGAACAACATGGGCGATACATTGGCGCGATATGCAAGACGTGGGAAAAATACAGACTGACGTGAATTTACAAATTATAGTAATAATGATGAAGGAAATTGAATATGAGATAGCGGACAAACATCCCTAGAAAATTATACTGAACAATCCGTCTTTTTGACATTGTTCACCAATGATCTTCTGGGAAATCTCTCAAACCATGAAGTAACCACTCCAATTGTAGCGCGCCTCTTTAAAATTGTAATTAGAATTGGTAATTTTTCAAATTAAACGCAACATGTTGAGGTGGCGGAAAAAGAAGAAGTCAAGAAGTCATATGATCTGACTACATATCACAAAAAAATATCGCTATGATGATTTATGTCTCAACCACGCTTTTTTTGCTCCTATTCATCTGGACATCCATCTTCAATAACATGACCACACAGCCATAGCTTCGATCTTAGCGGTATCAGATACAAATATCCAAGAGCAATGATGACATATAGGCCTACCAAGTCATCTGATTGAAAGTGATGAACTGTGTGACGGTTGGATAGTAGAAACGGCGCAAACTGGTAAAATATGAGTAGAATGCAAATTCTTATCCAGAGCATATGTCTATGAGGCCAATGTTGCCCAAGCGCTTCATTCTCCACCATGTTAACCACAGTCACAAGTTACAGTCACAATGATTGTACAGAGGACAAATCTCGGATATGAAAAGTCCATCAGCGGAATCTCACGAAACACATACTACAATTAAGTGCATCTGGGAATGACAAACGTTAAAACTATCCTGGATAAAGCAGACAGGGAGCAGTTTTCAAACAGTCCGATCTCACTTTTACTTGTAACAAGCAGCCAGAGGATGCTAGGTCCCCCGCCGAAATGGCAGCAATATTTTTTAGCATTGTTGGTCTCAGGGGATATACATGAGGGAGGCAACTGCTGCTTCATAGGCGTTGGATGTGGAAGGGTCTTTTTGCCTTCCCAAGTTTTAAGATCAACTCAGAACGATTGACTGAAAGTTGATTGCTTTTGTGATATAGTTTCCATGCAGTGAAGCACCGAGAAGCATCCCCAAGTGACATCTCAAGGCATTATCTGCAAACCAAATTTGACGAGAAGCTGAAGGCATCAACCTGTTGCCCGAAAACCAAATTTTAAATTTGCCACCAGTTGTCGCCACCTGTAGGTGCAAGTGAGCGAAATGCATGGTAGCCTACATGTATTAGCCGATAGTATCTTCTACAGGGGGCCAATGATCGGCTGATGCAGCAACAACAGCATTTTCCCAGTTAGACGGCAGATTTTGAAATAAAAAACGAGGCCGCGCTATGTCATCAGTCAACTGAGACAGTCGCGTGGTTGTGTATGAAGATTGGGGTGGGTCTTATCTAATAGTGATCCAATGAAAATGCTCGTATTAGTTTAAAATGGCGGGGTCGAATGACCAATCACTGAACGGGAGACAGCTGGAACAGCACGTTGACATTGTCTGTTAATACAGGGGGCGTCGGAAGCAAATTCAAAGTGGTACGGCCACTATCATTGCACTTTAGGTGAGGATCCAGGGGCCGCCCAGGCCCCAGATGCTCCTGGGATCTAGATCGCCGAAGAAGCGTTCTGAGCGATTTCTGGCGTCAATCAAAATCACTCTGCATTGAAGTGTATTTTTAGTTCTTTCCTAACCCTTTTACCATGAAAACGCAATCGATGGTTTTCTGCGATGCTGAATTACAAAAAATTGTGTATAGTATAATACTTTATCCTAGGCACATCGTGTAGAAGTAACCGAGATGATGCATCGATAGTGTATACCAAATTTTACATTGAGCATTTGAACAGTGTCAGAGATAGAGATCATTAATGATTTTACATAAATTAAAGATGGTTGCCCATCCTTCCCGTCACTCAGAGGAACTAATGTGGTTATTCATTAATGCAAGTCTCTTCATACATCGATGCTGTAAATCAAGTTTCGTATAGAACATTTGAATGGTATCAGAGATAAACATCATTAAAGATTTTGAATAAATTAAAGATGGCCGCCAAGATTTCCGCCCCAATCAGAGAAACCAGATCTGTCATTCATCGTAAGTCTCTTGATGCATCAATGATGTATACCAAATTTTACACTGAGCACTCCAACGGAATCAGATATAGAGATCATTAATGATTTTGCCTAAATTAAAGATGGCCACCAAGGTTTTCAGCCAATCAGGTCCCGCTTCATAGTATCTGGATGTATCGATGATATATACCAACCTTCATATAAAACAATTGAATGGTAACCGAGATATGTAGGCTATCATTATCGATTTCGCATGAATTAAAGATGGCCTCCAGGGTTCCCAGCTAATCAGAAAAGCCTGTTTGGTGATTCGTTGAAAGTTGCTTGATGTATCGATGATGTATATCAAATTTCGTATTGAACAGTTGAATGGTTTCCGAGATATGGATCATTATCCATTTTGCATGAAATTAAAGATGGCTGCTAAGGTTCCCACCCAATCAGGTCCCAATTCTATAGGCTTCTGGTCCTTGACTAGGTAAATAAGCATACCAAATTTGGAATTCATCAGCGGAACAGTTTTCCGGCTATCTCGCTCACGAACGGACGTACGGACGTACGGACAGACGGACGTACAAGATGATGACAATACCCCATGGCCAAAATTGGCCGAGGGGTAAAAACATGGGTCTGTGCCTGATAAATTTTAAGCCTTTTGGGGTTGCAACTCATTCATAGAAAGCTCCCTGTACATGAACAACTGCACTGACAACTGCATGCCATCATCTGTCAGTCTGAAGACCGGCAAGGTTGAATTCAGAATTCAGTTCAATTCAGGAAATTGATCATATGCACAGTGTGCACCCAAACATTAGGAACACAGTTGTAATTAATATAGTAATATACATGTGTGGACACAAATGATTCGTGCAGAAGCTTCAGGGTAAATCATATGATGTGCAATACAATTATTTGTTAGCAAACTTGAAGGAAATGTTGTCCTTCGTTTAAGATGACACGAAATTCAAAAATCAGGGATTCAGTACTGCGGGGATTTCCCCGCCAGTTATTTCACATTATACTTCTGAAATAAAATATGGTTCATGCAAAAGCTTTAGGGTAAATCATATGATGTGGAATAGAATGATTTCATATAGCAAATTGAAGGCCCATTTTGACTGGAACGGACAAGAAGAAGAGAAACTCAGCGGTGCCACCTTCAGGCAGATGTTGCTGAAATGCAATACGGACTGGCGTCCTGTTGCAAGGAATGCGTATTCCGAATTTCGGAATAATCCAGCACAACATTAGGAAGTTATCGCTTCGAACAGATGTACACGGAAAAAAAAATCTATTTTGACCCAGTGGCGCCACCTTCAGGCCGATGTTGCTGAAATGCAATACGGACTGGCCTCTTCTCGCAAGGAATGCGAATGCTGAATTTCGGAAGAATCCAACAAAGCGTTAGGAAGTTATCGCTTCGAACAGACATGCACGGACGTACACGAACATCCACGGACTCAAAGAAGCAAGAACCAGTGGCGCTACCTTCAGGCAGATGTTGCTGAAATGTAATACGGACTGGCGTCTTGTCACAAGGAATGCGTATTCTAATTTTGGAAGAATCCAACAAAACTTTAGGAAGTTATCACTTCGAACAGACATGCACGGACGTACACGGACATCCACGAATGCAAAGAAGCAAGAACTATTGGCGCCACCTTCAGGCAGATGTTGCTGAAATGCAATACGGACTGGCCTCTTGTCGCAAGGAATGCGAATGCTGAATTTCGGAAGAATCCAACAAAGCGTTAGGAAGTTATCGCTTCGAACAGACATGCACGGACGTACACGAACGTCCACAGACTCAAAGAAGCAAGAACCAGTGGCGCTACCTTCAGGCAGATGTTGCTGAAATGTAATACGGACTGGCGTCTTGTCACAAGGAATGCGTATTCTAATTTTGGAAGAATCCAACAAAACTTTAGGAAGTTATCACTTCGAACAGACATGAACGGACGTACACGGACATCCACGGATGCAAAGAAGCAAGAACTAGTGGCGCCACCTTCAGGCAGATGTTGCTGAAATGCAATACGGACTGGCCTCTTGTCGCAAGGAATGCGAATGCTGAATTTCGGAAGAATCGAACAAAGCGTTAGGAAGTTATCGCTTCGAACAGACATGCACGGACGTACACGAACATCCACGGACACAAGGAAGTAAGAACCAGTGGCGCCACCTTCAGGCAGATGTTGCTGAGATGTAATACAGACTGGCATCTTGTCGCAAGGTATGCATATTCCGAATTTCGGAAGAATCCAACAAAGCGTTAGGAAGGAAGTTATCACTTCGAACAGACGTACACGGACATTCACGGATACGAAGAAGCAAGAACTAGTGGCGCCACCTTCAAGCAGATGTTGCTGAAATGCAATACGGACTGGTGTCTTGTCGCAAGAAATGCGTATGCCAAATTTCGGAAGAATCCAACTAAGCGTTAGAAAGTTATCGCTTCGAACAGACATGCACGGACGTACACGGACATCCACATACGCAAAGAAGCAAGAACTAGTGGCGCCACCTTCAGGCAGATGTTGCTGAAATGCAATACGGACTGGCGTCTTGCCGCAAGGAATTCCGAATTTCGAAAGAATCCAACAAAGCGTTAGGAAGTTATCGCTTCGAACAGACATGGACGGACATCCACGGACACAAAGAAGCAAGAACCATTTTAAAGTCCCCGGCCGCGTTGCGGCGGGGGACAATAATAAGCTAACAAAGCTAATGACGAATATACTACAAGATGAATTGCAGCCTACAGTTACACAATTGCTGGATATTTGTAACGGCATATTATTCACTGGTTTGGACAAAGAAAAAGATCCAGTTGTATTCTTCAACATCTTCAAAGAATTTGTTGAAATGTGGCCTTGATGAATACCCTACATATACTGTATAGAAACGTTAGAAGTATCCGCACAGATTTCCCCTATTCTCTGTAAAACCATACCTCGTCAAAAGTAAATTAATCGCCTTAGTTGATTAGATATATTGGTGTTCAAGATAACTGATCACCAATGTATTATTATAAATGTCAGAAGCCAATCTGCCTTCTTCAGTTCTATTACATATGAAAGACATCTTCAACGAGAACGATTTGTCGTTGGTTGTTACCAACAGCTTCTGCAGTCTCTGGCATAATTTTCGAGGCATCTTTCAACATGACAGGTTATTGATCCAGAACGTCGGGCGAACTGGTTTGTGTATTCTTTGGGAGGTCGTGAATATTCGAAGAATTTTATGTTTTTTGAAGATTTGGTCGAGAGGAAACCTGCAAAGAAAATATTATACCATTTTACATGGTGACCATGACTCATTGTATTATAGCCTCCAGTTGCCTTTGTGTGAATGCCCTCGACATAATTGTTTGCCCTAGCTGTTTCATTGGAGCTCAAGTTACGGAGTTTGTTGAATGCTGAATTTTGGAAGAATCCAACAAAGCGTTAGGAAGTTATCGCTTCGAACAGACATGCACGGACGTACACGAACATCCACGGACTCAAAGAAGCAAGAACCAGTGGCGCTACCTTCAGGCAGATGTTGCTGAAATGTAATACGGACTGGCGTCTTGTCACAAGGAATGCGTATTCTAATTTTGGAAAAATCCAACAAAACTTTAGGAAGTTATCACTTCGAACAGACATGCACGGACGTACACGGACATCCACGGATGCAAAGAAGCAAGAACTATTGGCGCCACCTTCAGACAGATGTTGCTGAAATGCAATACGGACTGGCCTCTTGTCGCAAGGAATGCGAATGCTGAATTTCGGAAGAATCCAACAAAGCGTTAGGAAGTTATCGCTTCGAACAGACATGCACGGACGTACACGAACATCCACAGACTCAAAGAAGCAAGAACCAGTGGCGCTACCTTCAGGCAGATGTTGCTGAAATGTAATACGGACTGGCGTCTTGTCACAAGGAATGCGTATTCTAATTTTGGAAGAATCCAACAAAACTTTAGGAAGTTATCACTTCGAACAGACATGCACGGACGTACACGGACATCCACGGATGCAAAGAAGCAAGAACTATTGGCGCCACCTTCAGGCAGATGTTGCTGAAATGCAATACGGACTGGCCTCTTCTCGCAAGGAATGCGAATGCTGAATTTCGGAAGAATCCAACAAAGCGTTAGGAAGTTATCGCTTCGAACAGACATGCACGGACGTACACGAACATCCACGGACTCAAAGAAGCAAGAACCAGTGGCGCTACCTTCAGGCAGATGTTGCTGAAATGTAATACGGACTGGCGTCTTGTCACAAGGAATGCGTATTCTAATTTTGGAAGAATCCAACAAAACTTTAGGAAGTTATCACTTCGAACAGACATGCACGGACGTACACGGACATCCACGAATGCAAAGAAGCAAGAACTATTGGCGCCACCTTCAGGCAGATGTTGCTGAAATGCAATACGGACTGGCCTCTTGTCGCAAGGAATGCGAATGCTGAATTTCGGAAGAATCCAACAAAGCGTTAGGAAGTTATCGCTTCGAACAGACATGCACGGACGTACACGAACATCCACGGACTCAAAGAAGCAAGAACCAGTGGCGCTACCTTCAGGCAGATGTTGCTGAAATGTAATACGGACTGGCGTCTTGTCACAAGGAATGCGTATTCTAATTTTGGAAGAATCCAACAAAACTTTAGGAAGTTATCACTTCGAACAGACATGCACGGACGTACACGGACATCCACGGATGCAAAGAAGCAAGAACTAGTGGCGCCACCTTCAGGCAGATGTTGCTGAAATGCAATACGGACTGGCCTCTTGTCGCAAGGAATGCGAATGCTGAATTTCGGAAGAATCCAACAAAGCGTTAGGAAGTTATCGCTTCGAACAGACATGCACGGACGTACACGAACATCCACGGACACAAAGAAGTAAGAACCAGTGGCGCCACCTTCAGGCAGATGTTGCCGAGATGTAATACAGACTGGCATCTTGTCGCAAGGTATGCATATTCCGAATTTCGGAAGAATCCAACAAAGCGTTAGGAAGTTATCACTTCGAACAGACGTACACGGACATTCACGGATACGAAGAAGCAAGAACTAGTGGCACCACCTTCAAGCAGATGTTGCTGAAATGCAATACGGACTGGTGTCTTGTCGCAAGGAATGCATATGCCGAATTTCGGAAGAATCCAACTAAGCGTTAGAAAGTTATCGCTTCGAACAGACATGCACGGACGTACACGGACATCCACATACGCAAAGAAGCAAGAACTAGTGGCACCACCTTCAGGCAGATGTTGCTGAAATGCAATACGGACTGGCGTCTTGCCGCAAGGAATTCCGAATTTCGAAAGAATCCAACAAAGCGTTAGGAAGTTATCGCTTCGAACAGACATGGACGGACATCCACGGACACAAAGAAGCAAGAACCATTTTAAAGTCCCCGGCCGCGTTGCGGCGGGGGACAATAATAAGCTAACAAAGCTAATGACGAATATACTACAAGATGAATTGCAGCCTACAGTTACACAATTGCTGGATATTTGTAACGGCATATTATTCACTGGTTTGGACAAAGAAAAAGATCCAGTTGTATTCTTCAACATCTTCAAAGGATTTGTTGAAATGTGGCCTTCATGAATACCCTACATATACTGTATAGAAACGTTAGAAGTATCCGCACAGATTTCCCCTATTCTCTGTACAACCATACCTCGTCAAAAGTAAATTAATCGCCTTAGTTGATTAGATATATTGGTGTTCAAGATAACTGATCACCAATGTATTATTATAAATGTCAGAAGCCAATCTGCCTTCTTCAGTTCTATTACATATGAAAGATATCTTCAACGAGAACGATTTGTCGTTGGTTGTTACCAACAGCTTCTGCAGTCTCTGGCATAATTTTCGAGGCATCTTTCAACATGACAGGTTTTTGATCCAGAACGTCGGGCGAACTGATTTGTGTATTCTTTGGGAGGTCGTGAATATTCGAAGAATTTTATGTTTTATGAAGATTTGGTCGAGAGGAAACCTGGAAAGAAAATATTATACCATTTTACATGGTGACCATGACTCATTGTATTATAGCCTCCAGTTGCCTTTGTGTGAATGCCCTCGACACAATTGTTTGCCCTAGCTGTTTCATTGGAGCTCAAGTTACGGAGTTTGTTGAATGCTGAATTTTGGAAGAATCCAACAAAGCGTTAGGAAGTTATCGCTTCGAACAGACATGCACGGACGTACACGAACATCCACGGACTCAAAGAAGCAAGAACCAGTGGCGCTACCTTCAGGCAGATGTTGCTGAAATGTAATACGGACTGGCGTCTTGTCACAAGGAATGCGTATTCTAATTTTGGAAGAATCCAACAAAACTTTAGGAAGTTATCACTTCGAACAGACATGCACGGACGTACACGGACATCCATGGATGCAAAGAAGCAAGAACTAGTGGCGCCACCTTCAGGCAGATGTTGCTGAAATGCAATACGGACTGGCCTCTTGTCGCAAGGAATGCGAATGCTGAATTTCGGAAGAATCCAACAAAGCGTTAGGAAGTTATCGCTTCGAACAGACATGCACGGACGTACACGAACATCCACAGACTCAAAGAAGCAAGAACCAGTGGCGCTACCTTCAGGCAGATGTTGCTGAAATGTAATACGGACTGGCGTCTTGTCACAAGGAATGCGTATTCTAATTTTGGAAGAATCCAACAAAACTTTAGGAAGTTATCACTTCGAACAGACATGCACGGACGTACACGGACATACACGAATGCAAAGAAGCAAGAAATATTGGCGCCACCTTCAGGCAGATGTTGCTGAAATGCAATACGGACTGGCCTCTTGTCGCAAGGAATGCGAATGCTGAATTTCGGAAGAATCCAACAAAGCGTTAGGAAGTTATCGCTTCGAACAGACATGCACGGACGTACACGAACATCCACGGACTCAAAGAAGCAAGAACCAGTGGCGCTACCTTCAGGCAGATGTTGCTGAAATGTAATACGGACTGGCGTCTTGTCACAAGGAATGCGTATTCTAATTTTGGAAAAATCCAACAAAACTTTAGGAAGTTATCACTTCGAACAGACATGCACGGACGTACACGGACATCCACGGATGCAAAGAAGCAAGAACTATTGGCGCCACCTTCAGACAGATGTTGCTGAAATGCAATACGGACTGGCCTCTTGTCGCAAAGAATGCGAATGCTGAATTTCGGAAGAATCCAACAAAGCGTTAGGAAGTTATCGCTTCGAACAGACATGCACGGACGTACACGAACATCCACGGACTCAAAGAAGCAAGAACCAGTGGCGCTACCGTCAGGCAGATGTTGCTGAAATGTAATACGGACTGGCGTCTTGTCACAAGGAATGCGTATTCTAATTTTGGAAGAATCCAACAAAACTTTAGGAAGTTATCACTTCGAACAGACATGCACGGACGTACACGGACATCCACGGATGCAAAGAAGCAAGAACTATTGGCGCCACCTTCAGGCAGATGTTGCTGAAATGCAATACGGACTGGCCTCTTCTCGCAAGGAATGCGAATGCTGAATTTCGGAAGAATCCAACAAAGCGTTAGGAAGTTATCGCTTCGAACAGACATGCACGGACGTACACGAACATCCACGGACTCAAAGAAGCAAGAACCAGTGGCGCTACCTTCAGGCAGATGTTGCTGAAATGTAATACGGACTGGCGTCTTGTCACAAGGAATGCGTATTCTAATTTTGGAAGAATCCAACAAAACTTTAGGAAGTTATCACTTCGAACAGACATGCACGGACGTACACGGACATCCACGAATGCAAAGAAGCAAGAACTATTGGCGCCACCTTCAGGCAGATGTTGCTGAAATGCAATACGGACTGGCCTCTTGTCGCAAGGAATGCGAATGCTGAATTTCGGAAGAATCCAACAAAGCGTTAGGAAGTTATCGCTTCGAACAGACATGCACGGACGTACACGAACATCCACGGACACAAAGAAGCAAGAACCAGTGGCGCCACCTTCAGGCAGATGTTGCTGAGATGTATAACAGACTGGCATCTTGTCGCAAGGTATGCATATTCCGAATTTCGGAAGAATCCAACAAAGCGTTAGGAAGTTATCACTTCGAACAGACGTACACAGACATTCACGGATACGAAGAAGCAAGAACTAGTGGCGCCATCAAGCAGATGTTGCTGAAATGCAATACGGACTAGTGTCTTGTCGCAAGGAATGCGTATGCCGAATTTCGGAAGAATCCAACTATGCGTTAGAAAGTTATCGCTTCGAACAGGCATGCTCGGACGTACACGGACATCCACATACGCAAAGAAGCAAGAACTAGTGGCGCCACCTCCAGGCAGATGTTGCTGGAATGCAATACGGACTGGCGTCTTGCCGCAAGGAATGCATATTCCGAATTTCGAAAGAATCCAACAAAGCGTTAGGAAGTTATCGCTTCGAACAGACATGGACGGACATCCACGGACACAAAGAAGCAAGAACCATTTTAAAGTCCCCGGCCGCGTTGCGGCGGGGGACAATAATAAGCTAACAACGGTAATGACGAATATACTACAAGATGAATTGCAGCCTACAGTTACACAATTGCTGGATATTTGTAACGGCATATTATTCACTGGTTTGGACAAAGAAAAAGATCCAGTTGTATTCTTCAACATCTTCGAAGGATTTGTTGAAATGTGGCCTTGATGAATACCCTACATATACTGTATAGAAACGTTAGAAGTATCCGCACAGATTTCCCCTATTCTCTGTACAACCATACCTCGTCAAAAGTAAATTAATCGCCTTAGTTGATTAGATATATTGGTGTTCAAGATAACTGATCACCAATGTATTATTATAAATGTCAGAAGCCAATCTGCCGTCTTCAGTTCTATTACATATGAAAGATATCTTCAACGAGAACGATTTGTCGTTGGTTGTTACCAACAGCTTCTGCAGTCTCTGGCATAATTTTCGAGGCATCTTTCAACATGACAGGTTATTGATCCAGAACGTCGGGCGAACTGGTTTGTGTATTCTTTGGGAGGACGTGAATATTCGAAGAATTTTATGTTTTATGAAGATTTGGTCGAGAGGAAACCTGCAAAGAAAATATTATACCATTTTACATGGTGACCATGACTCATTGTATTATAGCCTCCAGTTGCCTTTGTGTGAATGCCCTCGACATAATTGTTTGCCCTAGCTGTTTCATTGGAGCTCAAGTTACGGAGTTTGTTGAATGCTGAATTTTGGAAGAATCCAACAAAGCGTTAGGAAGTTATCGCTTCGAACAGACATGCACGGACGTACACGAACATCCACGGACTCAAAGAAGCAAGAACCAGTGGCGCTACCTTCAGGCAGATGTTCCTGAAATGTAATACGGACTGGCGTCTTGTCACAAGGAATGCGTATTCTAATTTTGGAAGAATCCAACAAAACTTTAGGAAGTTATCACTTCGAACAGACATACACGGACGTACACGGACATCCACGGATGCAAAGAAGCAAGAACTATTGGCGCCACCTTCAGGCAGATGTTGCTGAAATGCAATACGGACTGGCCTCTTGTCGCAAGGAATGCGAATGCTGAATTTCGGAAGAATCCAACAAAGCGTTAGGAAGTTATCGCTTCGAACAGACATGCACGGACGTACACGAACATCCACAGACTCAAAGAAGCAAGAACCAGTGGCGCTACCTTCAGGCAGATGTTGCTGAAATGTAATACGGACTGGCGTCTTGTCACAAGGAATGCATATTCCGAATTTCGGAAGAATCCAACAAAGCGTTAGGAAGTTATCACTTCGAACAGACGGACATTCACGGATACGAAGAAGCAAGAACTAGTGGCGCCACCTTCAAGCAGATGTTGCTGAAATGCAATACGGACTGGTGTCTTGTCGCAAGGAATGCATATGCCGAATTTCGGAAGAATCCAACTAAGCGTTAGAAAGTTATCGCTTCGAACAGACATGCACGGACGTACACGGACATCCACATACGCAAAGAAGCAAGAACTAGTGGCGCCACCTTCAGGCAGATGTTGCTGAAATGCAATACGGACTGGCGTCTTGCCGCAAGGAATGCATATTCCGAATTTCGAAAGAATCCAACAAAGCGTTAGGAAGTTATCGCTTCGAACAGACATGGACGGACATCCACGGACACAAAGAAGCAAGAACCATTTTAAAGTCCCCGGCCGCGTTGCGGCGGGGGACAATAATAAGCTAACAAAGCTAATGACGGATATACTACAAGATGAATTGCAGCCTACAGTTACACAATTGCTGGATATTTGTAACGGCATATTATTCACTGGTTTGGACAAAGAAAAAGATCCAGTTGTATTCTTCAACATCTTCAAAGGATTTGTTGAAATGTGGCCTTGATGAATACCCTACATATACTGTATAGAAACGTTAGAAGTATCCGCACAGATTTCCCCTATTCTCTGTACAACCATACCCCGTCAAAAGTAAATTAATCGCCTTAGTTGATTAGATATATTGGTGTTCAAGATAACTGATCACCAATGTATTATTATAAATGTCAGAAGCCAATCTGCCTTCTTCAGTTCTATTACATATGAAAGATATCTTCAACGAGAACGATTTGTCGTTGGTTGTTACCAACAGCTTCTGCAGTCTCTGGCATAATTTTCGAGGCATCTTTCAACATGACAGGTTATTGATCCAGAACGTCGGGCGAACTGGTTTGTGTATTCTTTGGGAGGTCGTGAATATTCGAAGAATTTTATGTTTTATGAAGATTTGGTCGAGAGGAAACCTGCAAAGAAAATATTATACCATTTTACATGGTGACCATGATTCATTGTATTATAGCCTCCAGTAGCCTTTGTGTGAATGCCCTCGACATAATTGTTTGCCCTAGCTGTTTCATTGGAGCTCAAGGTACGGAGTTTGTTCCTGAAATCTACTCTTAGTTGTTTTTGTGAATTGCCAACAACATCACCGATACTACTGCAAAAAAAGGCGTCACTTCAGGCGACGTTCAAAAATAGTATCTCAACAACATCTTGTGTGGGCCCGACAAAGTCATCATCTCGCAGACGGCCCTGTCGTTGGAAGAACTTGACGTTGAATTTATTTGGTCCTGGAAATGACAGTGAGATCCAAGATCGGTTACACGAGGAAGGTGCAATGTTGAATGTATGCTGATGTCTGTAAGGATAATCAAAGCTTACATTTAAACACAATGCCACACTTCGGTTGATGGTTATTACTATCGGCAACTTCAGAAGTTCAGATGGCAAGGCAATAAGATGTCAGAACAAAGGGGGATCATTTCTAATTGGCATGCAAAATATAGAATTTTAGATACCGAAGAAACCCTAAAAAATAAATTTAACATTTTGGTTTTCATCAGAATACATTGTACTTCAACGTCGAATTATTGTTCACGATGGGTGTCCGATAACTGGTACTATCTACGGCGGGAATTGAGCTGAAATAGCCCCCCCCCCCCGTAATTTTTGTTATTACCCCTTGAGCTAGGGGATTGAAACTTGCCACACTAGGAGAGAGAGAGAGAATTAAGGTTTAACGTCGCATTCAGCAATCTTACCACACTATACCCTTGGGTCAAGCTCTACCGGAAAATGTAAAAACAAATGCAAGATGGCCGCGTTGATGACGTCACAGTGACGTCATTTAAAAAAACGGCATTTTTTGGTCGATTTTTCGAATTTTTATTTATGCAATTTCTCTGCAAAAACTGCATAATAAATTAGTAAATATTAATGTGATGTGGAATAAAATAGTTTTTTCCACTTTTCATCGCGAAAAAGCAGAAATCTCGAAGAAAAATGGCAAAAACATCACTTTTCGGGTACCCCACGTGGCCGCCATCTTGAATTTACCCATAATCCTTTGCTCAGGGGTTATGTAAATAGGCTCAAAATTACCCAATGTGATAATCTATAAAGTCACGGAGTGTCAGCTCTCAATTTTTTTTCGTTCCGGAGATAGCGCAGAAAGTTTGGTAGGGGGCATTATGTCCCTCCCCCAGTAGGCCTGGTAGTGTTAATTCAAGGTTCTGAACTTTATTAGTTTTATTTTGCAGCATCAGTAGCCGTCCAAAGTAGACGGCCGATATTTCGATCGTGTCTTCATGTATGTAGTTTATCTATCACAGAAAGAAGTCGACTAGCAAACAAATTCTCGAAATTACACAAGAGCATGTTTAGGTCATTCCAATCAGCTTTAGATGTCCGCTTAACCAAACGTCATATCTTCTCGTATTGATGGTCAGCATTGTTTTCCTTTGATTGATAAGTGTAGATATGCATTGGCAGATCAGTTTATATACACCATAAATAAGATAGGTAGCAAATGACGCTACAATATCGATATAAGACAAAATAAGATAATTTATTTATAGTCGGGTTGGTACAAAACGATACAACACTAGCTCGGAGGGACCTCTTTCACCGACTATAGGTGAGCGTATATACAATAGGTAAGGATTGGGTGCAGAATTTAAAAACTACGAAGAACATTAAATAAACTTGAAGAAATAATTTATAAGGGATAACCTGAACTAAACTACAGAGGATATGTAAATAATATTTTTTAAGTGAAGGGTGCGGGGGGGGGGAGGGGTGTATGAGAAATACTCAATCTCTCTCATTGATGCCAGTCGGGATCTTGGTGTGGAGTTGGTTCATCCAATATACCTCTCGCTTTTGTCACAGTGTGTCACTGAGAGTGCGATTATCCGAATCGGAGCGGACTACTTCAGAAGGTCGAAATCGGTCCGAGTCGAGGTGACTGACAGATCCATTGCCTGGATCATGGTCCCAAGGTGGTCCCTGAGGTGTATGCTGCAGTTGTTCAAGGTCTCTTGCTATAATTTCATGAAGTCTTTGCTCTGTCTTCCGATATAGGGTAGGCATTTCAGAGTGAGGGTTGTTGGTGGCCATTGTTTGTCGACACTAGCCAGGTTGTCTTGTTGTCTGGCTAGTTTCACTCGTTTCACTGTGGCGTTTCTTAAAAGTTTGTTGATCGGTGTGATTTCTGGAGGGATGTTGGGCGGAGAGCGTCTGTTTTCTCTCGCTGTTGTGTCTTCCGTGTGTTGACGTTTTGCCGGGCAATTACCCGCGGAGACGACTGTGCTCAAAGATATGTTTGAAGTTGTTGTCGTGGCCTCTCCAACGGAAGCAAGGTCGAGATCTGAGAAGTGTAGTGTTCTGGACGTGTCAATGAGGGTATTTGCCATACTTTAGTCGCCCCGTTCCGTGAGAAGGGATTGATCAGATAAGATATGTGTAGAAAGCACAGATTGGGGTTTCTATGAGAGTAACCATAATTTGCAGCCTGACTGGCTATTGCTTTCTGATATGTAAATAATAGTAGCCATGTTAAAGCCGACAATGAATGAGTCATGATTGCCAAAAAAAAACCACAACTAAATATATATATGTGAGAGAAGAAAAGTAAGCCAAAAGGTCTTGAATTGACCATGCATTTTTAAAACGGATTCCAAATTATACTGACTATGAATAATATTGGAAAACAGAAAATATTTAACAACGTTAACCTTCTCTGTACCGAATCGGTACCATTGTAACAATAGATGAACCTCAACCTGTCTATTGATTAACCAATCAGTCTGTCAGTGGCTTACGTATATTGCGAATGTCTGGTCAAATATTTTAACCGTATTACATCTTGTTCGAAAGCTCGAAGTATCGTCTTTGAAAGCCCGTAGCCGATTGATAAGTATTTCATGGCTCCATTAATTCATGTTCATGACAGTGTTGATACCAGTTAGGAAATGTTAAAACTACCGTTACAGAGAGAACTAAGACATACCTTCCTAAATAATGAACGCCGTATTCATTATTTAAATAAATTATTACATTCAAGATCTAATGATAAGGTTTCAAACAAGGATTCACCCAGATCAACCGTCTCTCCAAAATGAAATATGTTATAGCATAGGCTGCACAGACATGCATATTCGGAATATAATTCCAAGGATGTATTGAGGCGCGACAATAGAATCATACACGAGTAGACTCGTTCCGAAAGTAGTTGTGAAAACATGGCCTTGAGTAAAGTTCAACACATATATACTTCGTGCCATTATACACTGCGATGGCACAACATATACACTTTTGAAACACTGCTATAACAGGATGGAAGTTGAGTTCAGTGTCTCGGAGTGTTGACCTGCGTTTAATTGATTGCAGTATTGTGTGGATTAATGCATTATTTTTTGGTACACTGTAATATTAGTTGATTATTGAATGCTTAACATAAATTTCAAGTCAATTCCTTTCGACATTAACATACTGAGAGTCGTCTGATATTTTGACAATCCCGTGACCCTTTAGTCTACACGGGGTGATATAATCTCCGTTGGGTGCATCTGAGATATTTTGGCTTTCATGTGATCTCGGAATATCGTTGGACTCATAACCACCATTTGTAACCGGTTCAGAGTCAACATGTCCATTACTGTGAACAGAAGCTGTCGCAGTTGACACATTCACAGTTTCATAGGCACAGTTTTGTACCAGGTTAATGCCTCTTGTCGCCTGGCTTGATTCCTGCTCTTCATGTCTGTGTGACAAACCGTCATAAACAGGAGGCGAAGAAACAGAAAGGATATCTAGAGATGCGTAACCATCAAGATGAGGCTCTTCTTCTGCAATGCCGGACGTCGATCTGTTCTTTAATATTCGACTCCTGAATACAGAATTGAGATGTAATCCTTATTAACAGAAGAACAAATACCACAACTTTAGGACAAAGATGTTATATTATAAAAGTTTAGTCGTTGAACATACCAGCGAGAATATAACCCGACATGTAGTCGGCGTACTCATATTTCGGTAGTCGAGCAGCTAAACCATAAAAGAGGTTGAATTGACCCACGAAGGGGGACAGCGTGATGACTTCAGACGGCCTAGTAACTGCGCATCTCTCAAGAAAATTTTACTGACAATTTTGACCCCAAGTCATACGAATATGGTCACATGATTTATTGAAAGGGTTGGTCCCTTTTCTGTTGATCCTGTAAATTGATTTATTTATATTGACGACCCAGATTTATCATATAAAGGCCTTGTTTCTGTTTTCATTGGGGGATTCACTGACAAAACAGATACGGACTAGAAGATAAACCGACTACCGATGTCCTACCCTCCATTTACCAGAAATGCAGGTTTCCGATGTCGGTCTCAGATAAATCTGATGTAGCAGATTTTCCCAAATGCTCTCTCTAATCTACAAATTGAAGGCATCTTCTTAGTTAGTGATAACTGGTGCAAATTCGGTAAATAGGCACCAAAGTACCTAACTATGTTTCATATTTAATAGAGATATAGCTCGGCGTTGGATCAAAGGAACTACCCAGTCATATACAGGCCAAGCCCAGATGTGGTCAATCCTCCATACACACTTCGTCTGAAACCGGTATTGATCCTCAGTTGGATCGACTGCGCTGGTCCATGGGTGTTTTCTGCTGGCGTTATATAAAGAATCCCTTTACACCAGTTATGAACAGTTTAAAGAATTGCTCCATACTGTAGATATAGGCAGGAGGGGAATCACAGAGGTACAAGGGGAGTCAATCGGCCCGCTGCTCGCTGGAGCAAACTGCTCTTCGTAGAACTTACGTAACTGTGGCATATTTTGCTTCCGTATACATTGCAACGTCATTCGTTCTTCGACAGAATGTGTAGATAGTATGGCACTTATGGAGTACACAATATTTGTTACTGAGTTATTGTATAGTGTTGTATTTATCTCATTGAATGTGACTTCTCTCTCTTGCGGGATTAGGAAAAAAATCAGAAAGAACTGAAAAGAGAGCTTCCTTCCATTCTCGAGTGTTTGGTGTCTTAAATAGGTAGTCCACAGCAATGGAGCATGCTGGTTTTAGTCATATTCATTGGGTTGGATAGACTTATATTCTCCGGTGCCACCAACGGAAGAGTTGGTATAGATGCATACATGGTAAAGTGAATATAGAAATGCATTTTCCATCAAGATTGAGAACATAGCAGTTTTCTCATTCAATAGGCCTACCGTTCATGCCTAAATGAACATTGTTGTAAAGTTAAAGTAATGCGGCCTAGGGTCAATTTTACCGTCCACTCATTTAGATGGAGCGCTGCAATGGCGACTATTTTGTACCTGTTCATACCACGAGCACAGCGTTGCAGATTGCAACACAAGAAGACCGATTGAATGGAAACGTTCATGGAGCAAGAAACTCAGTTACCTTCGCACAAGACAGAATGTGATCACGATGACACACCCAATCAATACCAAAACTCCGATACTAACTCCAACTCCCAGCTGCCAATCAGTCTCTGCAAAAATAGGGCGAAGAACATTATAACATTGGTTGATTTCATATAGTCATTTCTTTTTCGTTTGCACGTAAAAGACTGAATATATTCCTGATATGAGATGCTATGCATTTTGTATGGTATGCATCTTCTAAAACTAAACTCTCGGGAACGGGAAAATGAGTATATGAAAACTTCACGTATTCTATATGATATAAAATAACTTGATCACAAAGGTTGTACTCAGCGACCACTTTATGTTATTGTGGTTTAATGCCCCTTTTTGTGCCTGAGTCTGCTAAGAAATCCCTAAAAAATGCACGTAAATGTAGGAATAATTTTGTATGTAAAATGAGACACCACACAGGAGGTTGATCTGAGTGATGTATACATCTCGTAGTCATGCTCCATATATATATATTGTCAAAAGATGCTCGCCACGGAATAAAAATTCTTCAGCAACACAAAGTCAGAATCAATCGCAACCTGATATTTTAAGAGCAATCGTCTATATTTTCATGAAAAAATATATATACATTATATATGAATATAATAGGCATTATTTACCTTTCGTCTTTGTGGCCTCAGTTGATCGACTAATTCCGGTAGAGGAATTAACTACAAAAAAGAGCAAACGTTTGTACCAAGCAGCAGCATTTGAATCCGAAGAGAGTATAAATGTATATGTGTCTATAACAACATTTTGTAACGATAACAATTCTGTCTAAAGCTTGAATAACCGGAGATGAAGCTGCTACCTCTTCTAGTTGAAGTTCTCTCCACAGAGACACGTTATAAAATTAATACAGCACGATGAGTGAGTATCAATATGAGTAAATCTAAATCTCTGGACAATTTAAGAAGGATGGTTGAGGGTGATAGCTGTTCATTATTATTCGTCTACATGCAACATATATATTGTATGAAATAATAATTATCCACCGCGTTCAACAAAATAAAAATTCGTTGTGGATTCACGATTAATCTGCACGAAATATTCATAGATTCAATTCGCTTGACCAGACATTTCTTAATCTGTCAAAGTGTGAAATTTTCTCCATGCAGCAATCATTTGAGCGAAGACCATAGAAGAATATTAAGTGCAATTCTAATTTGCCAGCGCATTCGGGATCAATTACGTCACTCACTAAGCAATTCAGCATTAATTACCTGATGATAATACATCAACGTTTACTTCGTTTCCTCAAATTTTCAACAATGAATAGTACCATTCGATGGTCGGGGGCGGATGAGAAAGTCCTAATTAGTATTCGAAAATGTTAATATTTCTCAGAGTTATTCTCGGATAGCATGCTCTGAAGATTAATACACACAGAGCGCTGCTACATGGAGATTTGTTTCTTCTTCAATATTTATGTTCAACTCTGTGGTTCCATTTAGTGAAGCCGCTGATCATGATAGATAGTCTGTGATCATTTATGTTAGAGACGTATATTTGCTTACGAATGCAGCAAAGTTGCTTCTCTGGGCTGTGATATGGGTGTGTAACCTGGTGATAGAGGAAATATTTAGCTCATGGTAACTAATAATCGCCAAAACTAAGCCTAATCCGGAATGACATTAATATACATACGAGAGTTACCTGTATTAGATATGCCGGTTGGGGTTAAAGGTGTACTATTGGGATCACGACTCGTACAGTGGTATGAACCCTCTGCGTTGATACATCGCATCTCACCACATTTGTTTACATCTTCACATTCGTCAATATCTATGTTCGAAATATCGATTACATATTTGATAGTATCAGTGAAATATTGTCGTGGAAACGAAGACAATTATTTACAACGAAGTTGGGGGAAAAAAGTCGAATTAGATTTTTTAGTTGCTTCCACTGATTATATATATTTTTAACAAACAAATCTTGTTATCATTACATTAAATGCTAGAACAATGCTATATGTTGCACACACGAATTCTCTGGAATTACTCGATATTTACCTTGACAGCTGGTATTGCTCGCCAATGTCGAAGATTTGTATCCCTCTTTACAGTCACACACATGGGAACCAATTGTATTTCTGCATTTCTTTTTGGCAGAACACCTCGTTTGGGCACTAGCACATTCGTCAACATCTATCCAAACGTTTCATATGTACATGTTGACGAACCAGTTAGTATTAACCTTACAGATATAGGAAGCATTTGAGAAAGTGAATATGTTTTTCATAAAACTGACATATGCATATCAAGGCTATCTTTGCAATCACATATTATTTGCTGCTATAAACTTTGGATTACGTGAATGAAAAATGAGATGTCGATGATACATTCATCATATGATCTTTATTTCAGAATGGACAGAAAAATTGTGTCATTCCAACATGGGATCATTAGATAGTATATCTGCAATATTGCACCATTTTACTGATTTGAGAAAACCAGTTTACCTGTACATTCTCCAGTTGAAGATAGTTCATAGGCTGGTGTCCGGCAGAAACAACGATACACTGATGCGATTGTTAGGTTGCAGGTTGCGCCCAATGGACATGGCCTGGACGCACAGTTTTCTTCAAACGATATAAAGATTATTTATTCACACAGAGTAATTTTCAGGAGCAGATCACGGTTTTAACTCTGTCTCCTGTAATAAAATCTTGGCCTGGTTTTTTAGTTTTTAGTTCTATTTTACATTATCCTAACACAACGTAATCGACAAAAAAAAAACAGTTAACCGTAATACAGTCTCGGCCATAATGGCTGGTGCCATGTGAAGCACCTTTCGACGATTCGTGAATCTTGATGGATTTTCAGTTTTTCTGAACTTTCGTCGACAAACCACCGAATGCCCTATAAATAATCTTTGCAAATTCCAGGGTCTTTGCAAATTCCAGGGAACGTCAATCAGAAAGATAACATCGATTTTGTATTCCAATAATCTCAATCTGTTCATACCTAAAAATAGTTTTCCAGATACATTGTATTGTGTTATTCTTGTCGCAAGGTTTTCTTTTCACATTTTCGAGTAAAGCATTTTGCAATTGTTTCACGGGTGTGGTGTTAACACGTCATGCCACAAATACACCATCCACCGTCTCTCAAAAGTGTTCCTTGAACTTGAGATCTGAGAATCGTCAATGATGGCTTAATGGTTTTAACATATGAAATAATGATACGCTCTCATAGCGTACGGTGTCAAGCATAAAGGTCACATGCCAAGTTTGAAAATTTCCATTTTTTTGGGGCATATTTTGATTGAATTGACGGGAAAAGATGAATTGGTTTGGTAATAAAACAACCAAACCTCAAGGTCAATTTAGAAGATAATGGAAGCTCAGTGAACGATGGCCTATCCTGAAAACAGTTCTCGTTTATATCCCTTAATTTTGGTGCTGTTTTCAGGAAATTATTACGTCCTCTAGGCTCAGTTTGCGGAACTCATATGCATGATATGTTCGTGAACATCGGCGGTCGTACAAAGGTCCCGACTTGTCCACTTCAGTGGAACGGAAGTGTAACATTATATCATGCGTCAAATGTATCTTACAAGTCTTATCTTCAAAAGACGACGGCAGTGACGATGTTGGGTTAAGTTGGGCTTCTTTACATGTCGACTGTATTTGAATCTTCTTTTAGGAGTTTTTGTCAGATATTATGGTAAAACAACAACTTTTCAAATCGACCCAGCATCCCACGTCTCTTGATGCAAACGCCAAGTAGCAACTTCACCGTGTAGTTATGTCTATTAGTGCTCACACTATTCTGCTAAAGCAAACGAAAGCTGCTTTATTTGACAGAATACAATTATTTCTCGATTTATGAGTTAAAAAACCTTGCAACAAGTATACCGTAACGTTTTTATTCGAGTGACGTTCAACGTGGAGACGCAATTCACTAGGGGAAACTTGAAAGAACACAATGTAACTGAAAACATATTATAAATCCGCAAAGATCACCACCGAAAGTTATTATCCGGTTTTGATTCCAATTAATGTTCTCCGGCATTTGAATAGATTAATGATAGGACGTCTGCTGTAGTTCACTGATCGGATTCCAATGCAGATTGATTGTGGAGGAAAGCCCAAGAAAACAGAAAATCATTCGACGATTCAAAAACCGTCGAGAATAATACTTAAGAAGCAATCACATTCAACAGAACTTGAAGCAAAGTCTTTGTCAAGTATGTTATGACGTAAAATGAACACCCCTTGTTATAGCTTACTCCGGCAATACTTGACTGTTTTGTTGGACGGTAGCGCCTGTATCTCAGCAAAACCCGACAGACATTTGCAGTTTTCAACTGCAGAATCCTGACACTGTGCCCCATAACCACACACAGATGGACCACAATCTTCTGAGTAAAATAGAACAAAATACTTATTGTACATATAAATTCAGCTGCAGGATGAAAATAATAGTGTACCTGTATGTATATGGCCTGACCAGATTCATTCGTCTATATAGTGTTAACAGTATGCCGGATATTGCTGTAAGAATAATTTTCGTGTAACTCTAAAGGACACATTGGGCATGATAAACGACAATTTCACCCTTCGCGTGAGCATTAAACTCATCATATGTTGGGAACTCATGAACCTTAATACCCAAATGTCTCCCATAACATCTTGGGAGACATTCCGCGTAAAGAATAATAGTAGTTCAAACCTGACGATGTTTATCCCTCTTTCAAACCCAAGAACATTTTTGCATCCATTTAACCAGAAGTGGATGAAAACTAGAAGTATGCAATGATGTATTCAGTGTCATCGACGGCATGTTACCCGTTGTAGCACATCCAGTTCAAAACATTGCCTCCTAGCGGGAACTGGCGAACTGCCAGGGGAGACAATTTTGGAGGTCAGGAAACCACTCCTACAGCCGCGAATGCAACTACAGCGTCCCGAGTCAAACCGCCAAAGGTGACGCAATGAATCATGGGAGTTTTATGAGAGACCGTGACACTGCATCTCACTGAAAATTATCAAAATCGCGGCTCGCCTATGTTAACTCCTCGTGGCGATGTTGGGTTGATTTATTTGTACTTCCATGCAAACAAAATATCTGTTCACTGTTAGTTACGAACACTGGTAACAATAATAATTAATTAATATATCCCTTCAGATTTATCCAGAAAGTCTATTCATATGCAAATAAAGCACTCCGCTAAATTGTCAGAGGCGCCATTCTATGAATATTCCTGAATTACACTCCTGATGCAAACCTCCGGTCATCAGTAATATTTATTCAACGAAATGTAACCCAAGTTGATACATTTATTTAATGAAACAAGAGAACAGAATTGGGTAAGCCGAACTGAATGAACTTATCGCCACGAGCGCAACAGCTTTCTTCTTTGGTTATTTTTCTGGGTCAAGCCGTTTCATATAATGGAGCTTGTGCTTCTAAATCTGGTAGCCAATCATTTGCCTTTAGTAAAATTCCTGATAGTCCTTATAAGGCACGCCTGCCTATCACGCGGCTATTTCTGTAGTATTTTGAACTTCGGTTGTAAGAAAATTGAATGTTCATTGGTCGCCAGTATTGGTTACGTCATATAATGACCTCCCACGCTTTCCGCGGAAAATTGAGGCTTATGATGAGTGGGTAAAAACATTCCTTTGAATTCGACCTGATTCAAACTTGTTGTTGAAATATTGAGAAAACAAAGCCATTCGTATCACCAAATGTCGGTAGTTTGGACGGACATGATAGATTATGGATTTTGGGATGTTAGATGCACAATAAATGAAAAAAGACATATATGATAATATCTTGCCCACCCGTTAGGGGACCACCAGGTTAGAAGTAAAGCGAATAAATGAACTTCCCGCGTTATCTCCAGAGTATATAAGGTACCGTAGACCTGGGTCCCCAGAATAAATGAACTAAGGCCATACTCGATTGTAATTCAATAAAAGAGTTATTGCCCATTTACGATATCGAACTAATGTGTTAAAAAGACAACAGGAGTCGAAAGTACAGGTAGACCTTCGTTGGACAGAAGTTTGGATCTAACGAAAAAAATGTTGACTCCGATGTCAGCACAACCGGTTTTCTGGGTCACGCAGCGTACGGCCAGACTCCGTGCGCCTGATAATTCCCATGATTCCTCAGTCAAAATTTAGGTAATTCAGTTGCCGACAATTGCCGACTAATAACGACTATAAGCCGATCGACGCACAGTGGGGAAAAATGGATTCTGTATTGCGCAGATTTCACATCCTACGTCACATGAAGCGTTAAAGGCAGGCTGGTGGTGCCATTGCAGTCTACACAGTCTAAGTGATCCTTACATACTTCTAGTTTTCATCCACTTCTGATTTAACTGCATGAGAAGTGATCGATTATCCTGGAATCTGACTGGGTTGATTGGATTCATCCCTCTCAGCCAGTCATCAAGGCACTTAACGTTTTCATCTGTTCGCACACTTTTTATAAGAATTTCTATATATTTTGCCATTATGTGAAAATACGATGGGCTCATATCCTTGCTCCCTAGAACTTCATTGATACATGTACAGCCTATGTTACTGATGAACGAAGATGGCCCTTTAAGTTGTTCTGCCAATAGTTCACCATACACATGTGTGTTGTTATATACGAGCAATCTTTTCACAGCATACAATCGATAGCACGCCGAACATTCCCCCATAATGACGTTACGTGATCTTAAGGGTAATTACATTAAATAATTTCCGCGTCCATAATCCAAATACCTAATTAATGGAACATCACTAGCACCAAATTCAGTAAAGGAAAATTATAGTATACTTCGAAATAGGCTAGTTTCTTACAAGATAGAAACGGTTAACAGTTTCAGTGATGCGGGCAAGACGTCATGATGTTACAAAAATAGCAAATCCGTATTGTTGATCAGTATACGTAATCCGTATGACTTTCTTGGTAAAGTAGTTACCTAGTGGATGATGTATCTGAGTCACGCTTTGATTGCAGATGTTCATATGAACACCATAAGGATCTTGAATTATATGGTTTCACAAGGTCACTAACGCATGGCTCAGCGGAATTAGACACATGTTACGAAACATGGGTAGTGTGACTAACTTCACAGGACCTACGAAGTAGGGTTTCATATGATTTAAGTGATCTAAGACATGTTTTTGCCAATTTCGAGGTTTTAGGTCATCTAAATATGTCAAATTTTCATCAAAAGTAGGTCAGCTCAGAACTTGCTGATAACAGTCCACTAATGCACGTTCATGCCAAGACCGCACTGTGGTGGCCTAATGGTACAGCGTCGGCCTCGTAAGCGGTAGGTACTGGGTTCGATCCCAGGCCAGGTCATACCAAATAATTGAAAAATGGAACGCTCACGGTCAGCATTAAGAGGATAGAACAAGGACTGGTTCGCTCGATGTCAGTATAATGTGACAGATTGGGGTGTCATGTCTGCCTACGGCATGATATTTCGGTGGGACAGCACTATAAAATGGCAGCATTAGATCTGCTCTGTTACAAGTAGGTATCCCCTCCCCTCCCCTCCCCTCCCCTCCCCTCCCTTCCTTTCTCCGTCGTGATATAGCTGGAAAAATGTTGAAAGCGACGCTAAACCCTATTACCACATTCACTCAACTGTTCATGTCAAAAAAGCAAGACTCTAATGTCAACGGTTCGTAGGAGTACGGGCCGAGAGATGACTTGGGGGCTGTGGGGGGCCTAATCGTGTATTTGCGCCTAATCGTGTCAGCGCCAAATCGTGTAACAGAATTGCGCCTAATAACGTGTTGCGCCTAACCGTGAAGGAAATTTGCGCTTAATAGTAGAACTGCGCCTAATCGTGTACGAAATTTGCGCTTAATTGTGGAACTGCGCCTAATCGTGTACGGAATTTGCGCCTATTTGTGTAAATGCGCCTAATCGTGTAAGGAGGCTGCGTTCAATCATGTAACTGCTCCTAATCATTTGAACCATCTTGCGCCTAATTCTGCGTTGCGCCTAATCGTGTAGAAAAATTGCTCCTAATTGTGGAACTGCGCCTATTCGTGTAGGAGATTTGCTCCTAATTGTGGAAATGCGCCTATTCGTGTGAGAAATATGCGTCTAATCGTGGAAACGCGCTTATTCGTGGAAATCATTTTGCGCATAATTATGCATTGCGCCTAATCGTGTAGAAAATTTGCGTCTAACTGTGGAAATGCGCCTGATTGTGTATAGAGGATGCGCCTAAACGTGCACAACGTGGAAACATAAGTAGTATGTAAAGGACGGATAAAGTCAACTTGACCTACTTTCGTCATTTTTGGCGAGGTCACGTATTCTGGTCTATTATTCCTCCGCAGTGATGCGGTCTGGTGATGATGCGTGGTGATGCGGTCTGGTGATGATGCGGTCGTGGGTAAAAGCCTCCGCGGCTAGAAAGTAGTCCAAAATACGCGGAGAGCCAGGTGAAATTCTCCGGCAATCTTCGCCAATCTTCGGGACATTTTGGGGACCAGAGGGACCCCTACTGGAACGATTGGGTCGAATGAGGTATCAAAGTGAAGAGCCCGTCCAGAGCGATCAAGTCATGGGTTGGTGCATGTAAATTGAGGATATGTCCCGAAAATATCGAAAAACGGAACACGGCTTTTACCCCTAAAATAGGAGAAAACTCCTATCAACAAGGTCCAAAAGGGCTCATATCGGTCTCCAGCTTATCGGGCCTGCCAATCAAGTTATGGATGGGTGTATGTAAAATGAGGATTCCGAAAATATAAAATGCGGACACGGAATTCACTTTTCCTCAACAATAGGAGAATGATTCGAACATTTGCATCTATACTGAAAAATGCCTGTATAGGGTATGGGGTGGTCATTTTTGTGGATTTTACTGTGGGTTGTGGGGTCTTGTTTTCTTCGTCTCACCACGTAAAACACGATGGGAAGGGTCTTGGAGCTAAGCGGTGAAATTTTTCGAAATATCCCGGTTCCGGGTAGGTCTGTATATAGGCCCATACTGGCTCAGTGGATTGGTCCATACTGGGAAACTTACTCCTGGACATGGCGATATAGGTTATCTGATCTTGTTTTTCACGTCTCACCACGTAGAACACCATGGGCGGGGTCCCGAAGCCAATTCACACATGCTCATTGCGATATGGGTTGCGGGGTCTTGTCTTTCACGTCTAACCACGTATAACACGATGGGAGAGTTCTCGAAGTTAAACGGTGAAATTTTTTTGAAAGATCCAGGTACCGGGTATGTCTATATATTGGCCCATACTGACTCAGTGGATAGGTCCATACTGGGAAATTCACTCTTGGACATTGCTATATAGGTTGTGGGATCTTGTTTTTCACGTCTCACCACGTAGAACACGATGGGCGAGGTTCCGATGCTAAGCGGTGACATTTTTAGAAAAGTTCACGGAGGTCTGGATAGGCCCACAGGCTTACTAGCTCAGTGGCTAGGTCCATACTGGGCAATTCACACATGTTCATTGCGATATGTGTTGCGGGATCTTGTTTTTCACGTCTAACCACATAGAACCCGATGGGCGGGGTCCCGAAGCTAAGAGGCGAAATTTTTGAAAAAGATACTGCGCGCATGCGTAGTGGGCAAATAGTGCTGGGTGGACGTTTGAGGCCTAGATGAGCACATAGTGGTCCGATGGTGTGGTATGAGGTCTTATTTTCAAGCTCTCGTGGAGAAACATCCGACTGGATTAATGTGACGTCCGTTTTCATTATTCTGCGCGTGCGCAGTCTGGTAGTAGTATAGAAAGCAGATATTTTGGGGGTGCGTGAGGTGTGTTTGGGGTAGCGATCAACCACTATTGGTCCAAATGGGTCGTGGGAGGTGTCAAAGTGAAGCTTTTGTGGGGTAGAGTCAGAATGGCGTGATTTTTATCGCAAGTCGCGTCAATCTGCACATGCGCAGTTGAGTGTATTAAGCAAAGTGGTCATTTTGTGGGTGCGTGGGGTTGTGTTTGGGGTAGAGAGGGACCATCCTTGGTCCGAGTGCGTCGAGCGGGGTGTTATTTTGTAGCTCTCGGTTTGTAGATCACCATTTGAGGCATGTCCACGCGATTTGTGACGTCATCGGTGACGTCATCAGTAGAAGTTTTAGCGTAATTTAGCATTTTGGGTGTGTGGTAGAGATGGACCGTCCGTGGTCCGAATGCGTCGTGTGAGGCGTCCCCTTGTATCAACGCCAATCTCAACGCTTCAACGCCCTGGTGAATTAGCCCTGAAGCTCTGATTTTCAAGATAGTCCATGAAATTGACACTAATTCATCGAAATACGGTGACGCCCGTCAACGCCTGTCGTTAAGCCTTAACGCCCATGATGTAGACCGGTGAGAGAACAACAGCAACAACAATGATGACAGATCAATCATTTTATTATCGCCTCCATACCCAAGCTGGGGGAACTGGGTTGGGTATGTTTATAATACAAGTAGCCTCAAGTAATCAGAGGCCACCATTTGGCGCTGCATCTGTCATATTCTTTCTTGCCCGTTATATGTGTTCTCGGCTGCTCTTGTCCAATCAGAAGTCGCCATTTCAGAAAGTTTCATCTTCGGCCATGTTCGCTCTGATCCGTTTGTTCTAATCGTCGTCGGGCAGGCCAGGATACTGTTGAGGCAACATATCCTCAAATAGTTGTTTGCGCATTCTGAGTATCTATCAGTGCATGGGTGAATACGTTCATCCGATGGGGTGGTCGGTCAGCTTGGTAAAGAAAAAGGTGACATTGGTCAGCCTCTCTACGACCAATTGGGTGTTGGGGCGTTGTTGTTGGGCCCATTCCCAGACATCCAATTGGTCCACTTAGTCCAGCACGGTCTCTAGCGATGCCCTATCCGTGATGATAAACGGTAGATCAAATACCCGGATGTTACTGCTCGGGTAAAATTATCGGACTTGTTCTGTCTCCTTATGCTGCAGTACATAACCAAACGCCAGATTCAACTTGAAGGCCGTCGTTTGATCGTTGAAGTAGGCTTCCACGTACTTGAAGGGCCGAGACAGGTCCTCTAACCGAAAATTGTAGATGTCTAGTAGCGGGAGATGACGGTGGAAACATCGACGGATCATGAACCAATGGTCCCTGTAAATGTCACTGAATGGATGGGCCTCCGGTAAGAGATCATTGGGGGCATACACTGGATCTTCCTGGAAATGCTCGATGTCGTCAGGCGTATGTGGAACAGTATCATCGGTGTTCGGCTGGATATCTAGGCCCTCCTCGACTGTAGACACAAGCAAACTGAACATGGGTATTGTATAATACAGGACAAATATGGTACAACACAGGACAGATGTGGTATAATGCATTAGATATATGGTATAATAGAGGACAAATATTTATAATACAGCACACTTTACTTTCTGTAATACATCTACTGATGACTCAATCTGTCCACTAGGGGCCCCTCTCGCCCCCAAAATGTCCCGAAGATTGGCGAAGATTGCCGGAAATTTCCCCCAGCTCTCCGCGTATTTAGGACTACTTTCTATCCGCGGAGGCTTTTTTTCTCACGACCGCATCATCGCGAGACCGCATCACCGTGGAGGAATACGTGACCAGAAGATCACGTGATCTTCCTGTGACCTCCCCAAAAATGACGAAAGTAGGTCAAGTTGACTTTATCAGTCCTTTACATACTACTTATGTCTTCACGTTGTGCACGTTTAGGCGCAGCCTCTATACACAATTAGGCGCATTTCCACAGTTAGACGCAAATTTTCTACATGATTAGGCGCAACGCATAATTAGGCGCAAAATGATTTCCACGAATAAGCGCGTTTCCACGATTAGACGCATATTTCTCACACGAATAGGCGCATTTCCACAATTAGGAGCAAATGTCCTACACGAATAGGCACAGTTCCACAATTAGGAGCATTTTTTCTAAACGATTAGGCGCAACGCAGAATTAGGCGAGAGATGGTTCAAATGATTAGGAGCAGTTACATGATTAGACACAGCCTACTTACACGATTAGGCGCATTTACATAAATAGGCGCAAATTCCGTACACGATTAGGTGTAGTTCCACAACTAAGCGCAAATTTCGTACACGATTAGGCGCAGTTCCACCATTAAGGGCAAATTTCCTACACGGTTAGGCGCAACACGTTATTAGGCGCAATTTTTTAACACGATTTGGCGCTGACACGATTAGGCGCAAATACACGATTAGGCCCCCCACAGGGGCCCTCTATCTAGAAATACTGGAGACGGTCAAGAGATGACTTTATCCAGAAATAACCTGAAATCCTCTAAAAATTTCGAGGTTTAATGGTCACCTAAGTAAGACAGCTCAGAACTTGCTGGTAACAGTCTCCTAATGCACATTCATGCCAAAAAAAAAATTGAGGTTCTAATGTCAACGGTTTTCATTATTTTGCCGACAAAAGGATTCGGATGGACGGATGAACTCACTGACTCACTCATTTCCAGACAATTTACAAATGAGACCCTACTTCGTAGAAACTTAATACCAAACATCTTGCACTTTACGCTCGTAGTGTGCTATCAGCATGCGATATCTGTTATCTGTTGAGTGGAGGAGTTGGTGGTATATCTCTGTTCTGCAGATTTATGTAGTAACATGTTGTGAGGTTGATTAAAATCGTCCCATTTTACACAGGACCTAGTGATATGTATACGCCATATGCAAGTCCGCTGGAATATTACTGTAACTACTTTATGCCCAAAGACATCTTCATATACAAGTCTTGAAGATACTTGCTCAAAACAAATTTTCACATTTTGGAAGACTGTTACGCGTCATGGCATCACAAAATTGAAGCATTGACTAATCCGGCATAGAAGAGAAATATTGAAAGGTATCGTAGTTTTGATGATATAGGCATGGAATTTGACACAAAGACAGTGATGGTGTATGCAAAATGTGCGCAATTGACTCGATAGCAGATACAGTCAGGTGACTGGTGAAAAATCGTGACATACTGGATTAAATTCCACAGTTAATGTACACATCATACATGATCATCCCAAAGGAAGTGCCACTCCTGGGTGAACTACCACTCATGAAAATCCAAGACGGGGTCCAAGATGGCCACCAAGCATACAAATACCAATATTTCTCGCAAACCGCAGTGTGTCAAGTCATGTGCCTATCACAATCAACTTGCACAGTATCACAAGTACAGGGCAGCCTTATTTAAGGGTGAACATAATAGTTCAGCGTAGTGTCTTTCAATCTAATGCAGGGTCTCCTGAATGTCCAGTCAAAGTTTTTTTTATAGGCGTGGCATTCTGCTGGACTTTTTTTACCAAACACTAAACAACTAGCTTCCCAGGCTAGAAACGGGGTTAATTGTGGTTGACAGCTATGTGGCTTTCCGTTTTTAGGAGGATTGTTGTTAGGTCAGGTCCAGTTAACAAAATAACATCAATGAACAACATAAAACTATAGGCAAACTTTAATGGAAACAGTTTTTGCAAGATTATTAAAAACATATTGAAATTTTTTTTGGAAAATATTTTTGATGGCGTGATTAAACGTGTCATAATTTCGCTTTAAAATGTCCAAGAAGATTTAGCTCAGAAATAGCGCTAAACCACTGGACAAATATGGGCGACTGTGCGTAGATACGAGAAGAAATGGAGAGATTTTATTATATATGCAGTCATACTCTCCCACACGTATAAATGACAATGTAGGCTGGAAGAAAGCACTGTCTCACATGGCATCATGGAAAAGCCATAGCAAATGCAATCTGCAAAGTCCTTGAAAAGTAAAACTTTTGTACTTTTGCAGAAGGAAATAACAGACGAGGTTCCATTTACCTGATATATTTCGAAAAGAGAGCGAATGAATGATTAGAGTCTCTGATGTGATAAGACAATAAAGGGGGTGTGCGATTTAACAGTCGGCAGTTTAGTTGGACACACACACTGACTGTTTGTTATACAGCCTCATTGACCTTTGTCCGCGATAACTTGAGTGCATTACGACGTCATCCTGTGCAAAATATTATGGAGAAAACTAAAAGTTCTTTAAAGCGTGATATATTATACACGTGTTATTGATTTCATTTTGTTATACATGATGCAAAAAAGAAAATTCATGCCGAACACACTGATTTCTGACAAGCCCCGAAGTAGACAACTATTTAAAATGGACAGATTTTAGTTATTGTATCTGTTAGATATTTTGTTTGAGACCAGATTATATTTACGTTCCCGTTAAGTTACAACCGGGATTATAGACGTTTTAATAGCTGGTATAGATACATTCGACAAACCGCTGATATTACAATGACGAAATATAAGAAGGCAGACACGAGCCACCTCGTGTATACACGAGATTTTGGTATATTGAGAGAAAAATGCAGATTGCAGCAAGCTATTTTAACAGATAGTTCTAAAGATGGTGAGAAAGTAGCGTGTGCTACTATCTTTAGTTCCAAAACTAAAACCTGTCGACTTTCCGGTAAAAGTTCGATTTTCACTGCCGAAGAGAAAGCTCTATCGTCAGCTTTAGAAGATATTGGGTCTACTATAAGAGGAGAATATGTCATATTCTCAGATTCGCTGTCATACCTTCAAGCGATTGAGAGTGGAACTTCAACTCACCTCACCATCTTGAACATTCTACAATTAAAGGACCGTTGATTTCATCAACAGATTGATGCTGTGTTTTGTTTGTTGCTTAGGCACGTTGGCATCAAAAGGAATACTGAAGCTGAAGGAATGGCTAAAGCAGCCCTAGATGACGAAGTTGCTCCTGTTGGAATCCGATATAGCGATTTTGGACCCGCCTTTTGTGCTTATGTGAGGAAGCTATTTCAATCTTGAAAGGATGCTATGAATAATAACAAAATTAATGAGTTTCAAAAATAACTATAGGATATACTCATCTGAGCAGCCAGAAACGTTTCAAGCCATGATCAGGCGATGTAGAATTGACCATACTCAATTAACTCACGAACATTTACTGAAAAGGGACAAGCTCTAATGTGTATTCTATGCGACGAAGATCTCACAGTGAAGTATATTCTGATCGACTCTGTAGATTTTAACAGATTCTTTTTATCAAGCAGCTACTTTAGAAGATCTTTTAGTCGGGTAAAAGAAGACCGCATTTCAGGTTATCTGAGAAAAATCGGTTTGTTGTACAAATTTTAATATATCTACATGTTTTGGTGTGTTGTGTTGAAAACTTCTGGATTATGGGTGGTTGACTTGCTTTTGTTGGAATACTTAGAATTTTGTTTGATCGTCGCTATGTAGCTGAAATATTGCTGAATGCGACGTTAAAGAATATGTGACGTTTACATCACATCACGAAAAACTCCTTTGTGTGTTACGGAGGAAAGTAGACTTTTTTCTCTCCAACACCTTCCAAATAAGATTTTTTTTTAAGTTTACATACTGAAATATCCCTTTCAAAAAAAACTGAGATGTTCAGTTGGATAAACGAGAGATCCTGAAGGCTCTTGGCGCCCACCATTGTCCGATAATTGTAAGCTAATGACTAGAGGATGTTTTTGTCTATTGTTACTAAGAACAAACGATAGTAGTATACTCTACGGAAATTGACTCTTATTGACCTACTTAATGACGTCACATTGAGGCGGAAGTGGGGCGGGGTTTCCCAGTGGGGGATTCCCCAGTGGGGGTTTCCCATGACGATCACGTGATCAAGGCATGACTGACCTGTCTAGGCTATAGTTCCGGGACAAAGGTCAAAAATAGTTCCATGTATACATCCGCTGTGATGCGGTCTGGTGGTGATGTGGTCTGCCTCCGCGGGCAGAAAAGTAGTCCCACGGAATGTACACCGTGCCTGGGGGTTTCCCCCGGCCGCAGCGCGCTACATAGAACTTATAGTCATAAACTTAATCTATACGTGTTGGACGAGTCTTCACTCACCGTATACACGCAGCTCAATTAAACATAATCTATAGGTGTTGTACCATGTTAATAGGATCAGTCTAGCATCTGTACCACCCTAGGGTCGAGTGTTTATTGTCCCGTGTATCTCCGCAAGAAAACAACAAACAAAATGGCGGCTCCAGGATGGTGTGGGGATGCCCTTTCCATATCACGGCGTCGACAGTAGCGCCATCTGCACATATTGACGCAAGGGAGACAACTCGTGTGGCCTAAGGATATGGAAATAGCCGTGTTGGAGCTAGGGGAGCCACAAATGGTCCAATGGGATCGAGTGAGGTATCAAAGTAAAGCCTAGGTGAAGGGGCATCTGATGGGATGGGTGCGGGATTGAAATAGCGTCATTCTGCGCATGCGCGGTGGACCAAGGGTATGGAAATAGACGTTTTGGCATCTAGGGGAGCCACTATTGGTCCAGTGGGGTCATATGAGGTATCAATGTGAAGCATTCGTGGAGGGGCATCTGATGGGCTGGGTGTGGGGTTAAAATATCGGCATTCTGCGCATGCGCGGTGGCCGAAGGGTATGAAAATAGCCGTGTTGGAGCTAGGGAAGCCACTAAGGGTCCGATGGGGTCGAGTGAGGTATCAAAGTGAAGCATTCGTGAAGGGGCATCTGATGGGCTGGGTGTGGGGTTGAAATATCGGCATTCTGCGCATGCGCGGTGGCCCAAGGGTATGAAAATAGACGTTTTGGCATCTAGGGGAGCCACTATTGGCCCAGTGGGGTCATATGAGGTATCAATGTGAAGCATTCGTGAAGGGGCATCTCACTGGACTAGAGGGTTGAAATAGCGTCATTCTGCGCATGCGCGGTGGACCAAGGGTATGGAAATAGACGTTTTGGCATCTAGGGGAGCCACTGTTGGCCCAGTGGGGTCATATGAGGTATCAATGTGAAGCATTCGTGAAGGGGCATCTGATGGGCTGGGTGTGGGGTTGAAATATCGGCATTCTGCACATGCGCGGTGGCCCAAGGGTATGAAAATAGACGTTTTGGCATCTAGGGAAGCCACTAAGGGTCCGATGGGGTCGAGTCGGGTATCAAAGTGAAGCATTCGTGAAGGGGCATCTGATGGGCTGGGTGTGGGGTTGAAATATCGGCATTCTGCGCATGCGTGGTGGCCCAAGGGTATGAACATAGCCGTGTTGGAGCTAGGGGAGCCCCTAATGGTCCGATGGGGTCGAGTGAGGTATCAAAGTGAAGCATTCGTGAAGGGGCATCTGATGAGTTGGATGTACGGTAGGAATATCATGCGCAGACAGCAATGCGGACTCTCGGCCAATCAGAAGCGAGTGTTTCAAATCCGTCACAGAGCTCTCAACCAATCAGAAGCGAGTATTTTGACCCGGTGCATTATGGGACATATCCAAGATGGCGGCACGTATGTTCAAGATGGCGGCACATCCGGTGTCGAAAACTGGCCATTTCGTCGGGATGTGGTCACCTAGTGTCGAAAACTGGACCCTGTATGGGTCCCGCTAGACGTTTTGGAGCTAGGGGCGCCACTAATGGTCCAATGAACAAGTGTGTGACGTCACTTCCGGTTGGGGTGAATGGGGCGTGACCTCTGGCCATGTCTAGACTTGTCTGTGTCTGTCATGTACTGGGGTTTTTTTTCTCTACAATGGCGTTGACGTGGCGTGGTGGGTCTGCGCAAGTGTGTGACGTCACTTCCGGTTTTCACTAAAACAATCTCCAACTTTTCCGGCCCCGGCGGGCCCCGGCCCCCCACCGCAACGCGCGCGCGCGGGTTCTCCGGCCGCAGCGCGCGCGCGCGCGGGTTCGCCGACAGTGCGCGGCATCACCGGCAGCGCGCGGATGCATATGCCATTGTGGAAAACCCCCACAGACAGGTCAGTACATGCATTCCTATGATGTTCACGCATAATAAAAGGATTGATCTGTAATCTGTTGTTGTTGTTGTTGTTGTTGCTCTCTTCTTTGGACTAACCCATCAGAATAGTACGTATCACGGACTACACCCGACGTCTAGGCGCGCATGTGTGACCTGGTCTATAAAACACGTCTCTCTGTATCCTACACCTTCATTTCTACGGTTGCAGAGCCATGGCGGAGATCCAGCCCTATGCGACTCGCATTTTACAGCATGCCACCGTGGTGAATTCATTCACGGGTTACCGAGCAGTGGTCCGGTCCATGTTTGCAGATGGCGACGACAACGAGGGACGACGCCAGATTCTCAACGAGTTCACAGAAGCGGTCCTCGAAAGAGTGCACTCGATGGAGAGGCGTGCCATCACTCACCACTACTGGACTATGACAGCCATCCTTGATGCTCGGGCTATGGACCACGAGCGCTCACGCCGGAACCAGCGACGACTGGTTGGCCTCACACTAGTCTGTGCCCTATTGACCCTGGTGCTGTGGTATTGACAGTGGGACTATAAATACGAGGGTCCGACAGAGTGTGTGTCATTTACCCTTAGTCATTGGGTCAACCGTGTCACCGAGAGACCTACCCATAAATACGAGAGACAGGCAGAGTGTGTGTCATTCACCGTTCGACATTGGAGCAAGCATGTCACTCGTCCTACGAGCCATTCTGCCCCTTACACCCCGGGTGGGGTCACCCTGGTGGAAGACCGTGGAGATATTTGCTGGGCGCCCGCTGAGACCTTATCGAATACGGTTACGCTACCTCGTGACGGCTGGACCAAATTTAAACGGGTGTTGAGCGGCGAGCTCGACGGAAACCTCATCCACATAGACAATGCCATCTACGTATACCGTGCAACCTTCTTCCTACGCCTGGGCCGCTACCAAGACCCTACGCGAGGCTTCACCCTAGACCCCGATCTGTGGTCAGCCTTGGAGAAAGTGGTGCCTATTGTGGACCAGCTGTTTACACCGGCCGAGCGATCATCACACCAGTTGGGGTGGGCTCGTGCTATTGAGGACGCGCTGGCTGAACCCCATGAACAACTGTCTAGCCATGAACCCGACGACGATGCCATTGATTACCCGGCTAGACTCAGTCAGCCCAGTGACATGACCACCTGATCCTTTGATCTCACGGGGTTCTCCCTATAAATACGAGAGACAGTGAAATCTGGTACCATTCACGTACTGACCATGACGGAGCATATAGTACTGGCGTATTTCAGCTTGACCCCGAGGTTTTCCTGCACGTGTATGCGGATAAGGTCGATATCATGGAGGAGGTGGGAGACATCTGTGATGCGGACCCTACACAACCGTGCCCGGCTCACATTCGTCTGTCCCGGGAGGGCTGGACCAAATTCAAACGGGTGTTGTCTGGTGAACTGGACGGCGACCTCATCCACTTGTGTCACGATGTGTACATCCGACGCGGCCCTTTCTTTGCTCAATTGGCTCGGCTAGATGGAGGTACAGTGCATTTTACCCTTCACCCTGATCTATGGTCTGCATTGGAAGATGCCGTGGTAGATGTGGATGAAGTGCTTATCAAGCGATCATCAGACGAGTTGGACTGGTCATTTACCATGGCCACTGTGGAAGCCCACGAAGAAAATCAGAAAGAAACTCCGGCCCAAGATATACCCGTTATAAATAAACGATAGAGCCAGGGTCCATCATCATTTGTCACCATGAAGCGCTGGGAGAAGGTGTTGGATAACTTATACTACAGTCCCGACAGTCCGGCGGCCTATAGTGCCTTGTCGGCTCTCTATCGAGCGGCCAAACCCCAGGGGATACAACGTGCCCAAGTCCGAGATTGGTTAAGAAAACAAGACACCTATACCTTACATCGATCTGTCCGTCGCCATTTTCTACGGAACCGGGTCATCGTGGGAGGAATAGATGCCCAGTGGCAAGCGGATTTGGTCGATATGAGCGCCTTTGCCAAACACAACGATGAGAATCGGTATATCTTGACGTGCATCGATATCCTATCCAAGTATGCGTGGGTGGTACCCATCCGGACGAAAACGGGGCAAATCTCATAGCGGCGTTCAAAGACATCTTCAAGACCGGGCGCAAACCTTTGTATTTGCAAACCGACGAAGGCACGGAATTCCTCAACAGACCGTTCCAACAGTTTCTGAAAGCCCAGAAGGTGTTTTTCTTCCATACGTACAACGAGACCAAGGCTTCCGTGGTGGAAAGGTTCAACAGGATATTCAAAGGCCGCATGTATAAATATTTCACCTATAAGAATACAAGGCGGTACATCGATGTTCTCCCGAAACTGGTGAGGGGTTACAATCGAGCCTATCACCGGAGTATAGAGAGAGCCCCCATTACCGTCACCCAACGCAATGAAGCCCAAGTCCGGCGTGTGTTGTACCCCAGGCCATTGCAGCGAACGACGAAGGCGGAGTACAAGGTCGGGGACCCTGTACGGATCAGTAAAGTCAAGGGCAAGTTCGAGAAAAGTTACTTGCCCAACTGGAGCGATGAGCACTTCCTGATTAAACGGCGCCTACCCCGACAGCGGCGAGTCTATGAACTGGAAGATCTTCAAGGGGAACCGTTGCTAGGGACGTTTTACGAGACGGAATTACAGCCTGTCGTAAAAACACAGCAAGACTACTACACGGTGGAGCAGATTTTGAAAACGGAACGTCGACGTGGCAAACTGTTTCATTTCGTCAAATGGCAAGGCTGGCCCAGTTCTTTCAATTCCTGGGTCGCGGCCAACCAGGTGAAACGACTATAAAGCCAGACACCACTGCCGTCCTCCTTCATTCCACGTCCGACCACAGTGCTATGGACCAACAGCAGCTGTCTCTGAACACAGCGTCTCCCAAAACGCGCTAAGCGCAAGTGGGCTTTGTGGTGATAGTGCTAACCCTGCTGTGTGTACTGTACTGAGGTGTGTTTTACGACGTAGCCTATGTCAGCACGTTACTTAACCAATTGAGAACACCAGCCACCAGCGAAACCGGTCTACAGAGAGCACCAGTCAACCCCGTATCGAGCCCAGTCACCACCACCACCACACCCCGTGTACAAGCCACGTCGAGTGTAAGCTCTACACCTACACCCAGAACACCCACTACGTCTCAAGACCCACCGGATTTCATCCATCACAGTGAACAGACAACGACCACCGACGTTGTACCCACCCCCATCATCATCCCTGACAGTGTACAGACAACGACGACCGACGTTGTACCCACCACCACTCCAGTTCACTCATACGAAATTTACAAGAGCGGGTTACCACGACAATGGATACACGTCGAACCATGGACACACGGTGGCAGCATTCCTTGACGTGTCTCATCGCAGGACCGACGGGCTCCGGCAAAACGCACTTCGTCCGGAAGCTCCTTCAACACGCCGACAGCATGATCACCCCACCTATTGTCCGAGTCGTGTGGTGTTACGGAGAATGGCAGGCAGCGTATGCAGCAATGCCCCACATCACGTTCGTAGAAGGCCTACCCAACCTGGCCGATTTGGAACCCGACACCTTGGTGGTTCTGGATGATCTCATGGCGGAGACGGATG
>JAVTVY010004081.1:0-39504 GCA_036873755.1 Hanleya hanleyi | reverse complement strand
CCAAGATGTCTGCAGAGTGTTGAACTCGTGCGAACTCGAGCGTGAAGAATTTATATAAGATGTTTTACGCACAGCAAGTATTAAAATGAGACCAATATTGCGAATTTTATGTTTTTATTCTTCCGACAGAGAGGTCAGCAAATGTGACACATCGGCGGATAAGACAGAAAAAAAAATAATCGAAAATCCAATTTTATTTTTATTTCACTTTTGGCAAAATGAAGGTCGGCGGATCCGTAAACCAATCAATAAAAAAAAAAAGGCCTAAGCTTGAATCAAGCATTGGAAAGTGCATACAAGTTTTAAATATATGTATGAAGGCAGTGTGACATCACTGGACCTAGATATGATTGCAACAGACCACCATAGAATACCACGCTTTATTTGCAGTTTACTCTGTGTAATAAACTCGTAAAAAATTACAATAAATATTTTCCCACACTGTTTCATATGGTCTTTCATTTGATGGAAACTTTACTTGAGGGTACCGTTTACGATCCCTTTAAAGAGGTAATAGTGCCATTTAAAAAATAATCAGCAAATAACATATTTCGAAAAAAGTTATTTAGTGGTTGAGATCAACTATGGTGAACGTTTTTTTGTGACCTCATTTTTTAATGTAACAGGCATTGAAATCACACTTCTGGCATTCTCTGAAAAACATAACAGCATCTGCACTTGGCTCCAGTGCCTGAGATGACGTCACAAAATGCGCACTGGCATTCCAGGCATGATGCTTTGCAAAGTCATACTCAATCTTAGAACGGTTATCGCACTGTGACGGCTTCTAAGGTGACGTCATGGATACCTGGTCACGTTATCCGACGTCATCTCAGTCATTTCCCAATTTCATGTTGTTCACTAGACCGGGTTGATGAATCTGACAATATTGATCCCTATATGAATTATACAAGACTTCAATACTTGAAAATCTTTTGGCAAATGTTGCAAGTGATCATGCTGTTCAGTTTACCCGAACAATTAAAATCATGCTACTACCTCTTTAAATAGCACACGCACATCCTTGAATCACACTGAACTTTGGTAGCAAGTGTCAAACTCATCCAATGAAAGCTGACAGCTTCAGCAAACTTTTCATGTACAGGTGTACATGTATATCATTGGCAGATTACTAAGACAAAACCCTAAAAATATGAACAAAAATTAATATTTCATCTCCTAAATAGCACAGGGACATCATATGAAATAGTGTACCAAGTTTCATAATCATCCAATGAAACCTAACAAATTCAAACAACTTCTCAGTACATTTTTTCCAACCAAAAACCTTATAATTGGCAAATTACTAAGTCCAAAACCTCATAATTTGGACACAAATTGATATTTCATCTCATAAATCCTCTACCCTCTACTTCGCGTGGAAATTTGGAAACGCCAGCCCCCCGGCCCAGGGAGGCTGGTACTTCCAACACCCATGCTACCAACCCTCCTGTTCGCCGACCCCCACCTAAACATTCTTCATCTACTGTATCTTCTCGACCTACTCTCCTATCCCCACGTACCACTCCTAGACCTACCAACCCTGCTCCTTCTACTTCCACTAATACCTATGCTGACGCTGCAAGGTCTCCTCCATCAAATGATATGCGCTCATGATATCGTCAAAATTCGAACCCAAAATTCTGGCAATTTAGGCACGAAACTCAAAACAAATGGGAATGGCGCCTCCCGGCAGTTACCAAAAAGGTTCTGCTTTTCGGCTCATCGAATCTTTCACGCATTAATTCGGACCCCCATCCTGATGTGCAAGTAGAGTGCTATCCTGGCGCTAAGTTTCAACATTTTACAAAGATTTTGGACCGCTACAACGGGCCTTCCCAACACGACAAAATTCTCTTGAATATTGGTGTAAATAACAAAGCAGAAGATCCTTCAAAAGCCAGAAGTAATATGAGCAATATGTTGAGCTGTTTGAGATGTAAATTTCCCAAGTCAAAATTGTATTTCATACAGCTCCAAGTTTCGGACACACTTCCAGCCAGTGAATGCTTTTGCATAAATCAGATAAATGAATTTGCCTCTTCAAAAAGACAACTCAAAATTATCCAAGGAATCGATCCTGGCAAATTCAAGGTTGGTAGGGACAACATCCACTGACTGAAGATACGGCGAATTGCCTGTATTCACACTGGCTCAATACTATAGGTTTAAACTAAATTTGGGACAGGGCACGTGCCACCCTACTCTTGGTCTAGGTACTAGTATAGTAAATCTGACTGGTGACCTTCAACTAACACAATCTGACATCTCTCTGCTCAGTCGGGGCCTTTCCTTTGTCCCGACACCTAGATCAACACCTACACCTGAGGACCGCATAGATCAACACATAGAGAAGATGATGCAAACATCTAAGATCACTAATGAATTCAATCGTCAGTTGAGTCTAGCAGACCGCTTCAGATTTTCAGCTGGAGAAAGACCACCCTTTACCGAAAAATCTGGGTATGTACCACCAAACGTTGATCAAGAAATTCCAAAATCTGTTAAGGCCCTTTCAGAACGAATTAATGACCTAATTTCAAATGGGCGATTCGGAAACATTCCAAACTTATCCTTCAATGAACGCCAATCTTTAACAAAACTTCGTAAAAACCACACAATCGTGTTAAAACCTGCAGATAAGGGCTCAGCTACAGTTATAATGTCAAGGGAAAACTATGTCAAAGAAGCCCAAAGGTTACTTGGCAACCCTAAACATTACAAAAACTGGATGGAGAAATATGGCCCCAAGATCATCCAAGGCTGCTCAACATTGTGGCAGATCTAAATAGGAGGCAAATCATTTCGAACAAACAGTTTGAATACTTAGCACCCAAAAGAGACGCAAGATCGAGACAGTTCTATATCTTACCAAAGATTCATAAACCTATAGATAAGTGGGCAGATAAACTTACACCCCCTGGGCGCCCTATTGTGTCAGACTGTGGGTCAAATTCTTACCACATTTCGGAATACATTGACTACTACTTGAAGCCTATCGCTAACCGATATAGTAGTTATTTGAAAAACACTGAAGATTTCCTGTCAAAACTGTCCAGCATCCAAGCTCCTCCCAACACGTTACATGTCACTATGGATATTGAATCCATGTACACTAATATTGACATCGATAAAGGTATTCAAGCTGTTAAAGATGCTTTCCAAAGATTTCCCGATCCCAATCGCCCAGACGAAGAACTTTTGGAATTATTAGAAATTAGTCTAAAAGGTAATGACTTCGAATTCAATGGGGAGTTCTATCAACAAATTAGTGGTTGTGCAATGGGTAAAAAGTTCAGTCCAAATGTTGCCACTATCTATGTAGCTCATTGGGAAGAGCAGGCTTTAAAGGTCAACCCAAACGCTCTGAGGTCAAAAATATAAAAAAAATAGTCCTTTCGATTCTGAAAATAATGATATTTTTTTCATAATTTTGTGCAGTCTGGTTGGCGAGATATTGCCGTTTGAAAGGTGAAAATCGCTCTCCTCTCAATTCCAGCTGTGACGTCACGGAGGGAAGCCGTCTTGTATTCTCTATGTTAAAGCCGTATACCACAGTCGTATGTAGCTGCTGATTTCTGGAGATTTTCGGAGTATCGGGGCATCATTTTTAAATATGCCGCGACGTTGTGTAGTGGGAGGTTGCAGTTTTACTACAGATGACGGTGTTAGTATTCATTTGTGGCCCAAAGACGAGAAAATCGCTGCAAATTGGACGAAATTTGTACGCAACACGAGAGTGTGGAAAGAGGGCCCGAGCCAGTACTCGTATAATTTCCTCGGCACATTTTGACAGAAAGACATCATTCGAGGACATCTACAGCGTAGCAGTTGAATTCGGGTACAAACCAAAACTAAAGAGAACAGCTATTCCAACTATCAAACGTAAGAACAATCAGAATGTGACGGCAAAGAAATCGGACAAGGAGAATCTATCACGGACATCGGCTGAACGAACCTAGCCTGCAAGCGAGGCCTCGGGCAGGGGGACGGCTGTACATGCCCTGCTCGCTCTCGCGTGGCATTTGTTGCATGAGCACCTACAGGTTAGACTGGATGAGTCTCTATTTCATATATACACGTTTAACCATTTGTTCCAATGTGTCTTAATGTCTGTATTTGTATGTTCAATTTTATTCATTCTATGTATGCGTTTTTAGCCAAATGTTGGCACAAACTTCACGCAAATAAATTATCTAAATTATATACTATTTAATAATAATAATAAAATGATCTTTCATAAACATGAGTAGTGTGACTAATGTCACAGGACCTACGAAGTAGGGTTTGATATGATTTAAGTGTGTACTCCAGAGATGACTTGGGGACCCTATGTGCAACCGTGAGAGAATTTATATAGCAGTCTCTAATTGGCAGTGGGTACTATTAAGTTTCCCAGATGTCACCGCTGGTGAGTCATTAGCGTAGCAACTATTATCGCCCTCAGTTCCTATTACCCTGGACACTTATCAGCCCAGCGGTACAGCACGAGGTCACCCATCCAAGTCTTGACCGGGCTTAAAGTTGCTTAACTTCGGTGATTCAGCGTGATATGCCGTATCAGGGAACCTTCAAAAGTCACAGTGAAACATACAGCCAAGGGTTCCCGATGGGCATGACAGTGCACTCGCTGAGCCATCAATAAATAATATATAAAAATAATTATAAATCAAATTTTCATCAGAATTCGGTCAGCTCAGAACTTGCTGGTGACAATGTCCTAATGCACGTTCATGCCAAAAATCAAGGTTCTAATGTCAACGGTTCGCCTTATTTTGCCGACGAAAGGATTCGGATGGACTCACTCATTACCGGACAATTTGCAAATGGTAGCCTACTTCGTAGGAATAGTGTAACCTGTTTATGTTAGTAGTCATACAGAAGCACTGCAGACTAAAGAAAATTAAATGGGATACCATTGTACAGGATTTCATTATAATGTCAGTATTAGAGATAGAAGTGCCAATTATAATATAAATGAACTGTTATTTGCTAGGAGTTCTACACACATGGCAGTGTCACTGTGACTAACGTCACAGGACCTACGAAATAGGGTTTGATATAATTTAAGTGTGTACTCGAGAGATGACTTGGGGGCCCTGTGTGCTACCATGAGAGAATTTATTTAGCGTCTCTAATTAACAGTGGGAACTATTAACTTTTCCAGATGTCACCGCTGGTGAGTCGTTAGCGTAGCAACTATTATCGCCTTCAGTTTCTATTACCCTGGACACTGATCAGCCCCGCAGTACAGCACGAGGTGTTGGGGGGAGAGTCCGAGAGAGCGGGCTACCCCCGCCCCCCTCTCGGCATTAGGCGATTTTTTTTTAATTAGCGTAGGGAATGGTGCTTTGTCAGAGCAGTTGAGAAGTAAATATTTCTAGTCCCAAATAAGACAGGAAACTGGAAAAGAAACACAAATTTGAAGTGAGAAAGGTCAAGATCAGAGATTTGTTAGAATGCAAGAATCAAATCAGGCATCACTAGAGAGCCATTCTCCATGGATATATTTATTTGGCATTCAACTTTAAGGTACCTCATCTGAAGAGAGTACATAATAATAATCAATGAACAATAAAGCACACACGAAAAAAATAAACAACTGATTATAGGTTACTGAATTTAAAACACAACGATGATTTTATTATCGATTTCTTCAGTAATAACAGATAATAGTGTCATTGTTGTGTTTAAATTTAGTAATTTCTCTCATAAAATCCAGTCATTTTTTATTTCTTTTTGAGGTAGAACATTTTTTAACTAATGATTGAACTGAAGAAATTATGCAATGTTGTATAGGCTGGATATATAAAACGTGCAGTATAATATGCCTTCAATCTCAACGGAATTCCAAGACCAGCAAATGAGTGAAAACGGATACCATCGGAATGTGTGTCAACATTACAATGTATGGTCAGTTAGGCTAACAATAGATTACTCAGGAATCTCCAGATTAATATTAGATTCAAGTGTACTGTTAGGCTAGCCATATTATAGATATCTCATAGTACATGTATATCTAATAGACTGATTACGACGTACGAGCGAGCGCACACATGCATGTGTGCTTTTTAATATAGATATAATTAAAATATTTTTTGGAAGCTGACGTTTTAGAACAACAACAACGACCACCGAAAGCCAACAAAAGATTTACCTTCATTGGACCTCTGACGCTTCTGTGAGAAGAAGTTCTTCAAAGTTGCTTGGCGCTTCATGACAATGATTTATAAAATACATGTCATGTGATATTCGTGGCTCGGTAAAACTTCGCAGCAGACGAAATAACAACCTCCATTCTCCGATCAAATGATTTGCTTCCTTCATGCATCGTGGCATATACAGCTCGCCTGACGCGAGATTCTGGGATTTCGGTAGCCTTCCGCAATACCACCGGCTAACAGCGACCAGCATGATCACGAGGGTTCCCGAATATTTCGAACAATTTACGGCAGATGTTCGAGAAGCGTGGCGTGGACTATTAGGGAAAACATAGCGGAGCTACCTGGAAACGTATAATGCCGACATATTTTGGCAAGTACCATTAAAGTTACTGATATTTTCGAGTGCTGGGCGCATCATTTTTTTTGGCTTTAGTGCTGGGCGGCCGAAGTTAGTCCCAGGCGCTTAAAAGTCACAGTGAAGCATACAGCCAAGGGTTCCCGATAGGCATGACAGTGCACTCGAGTCATCAATAAATAATAAAAAATTTATTATAAATCAAATTTTCATCAGAATTCGATCAGCTCAGAACTTGCTGGTAACAATGCCCTAATGCACGTTCATGCCAAAAATCAAGGTTCTAATGTCAACGGTTCTCCTTATTTTGCCGACGAAAGGATTCGGATGGACTGACTCACTCACTCATTACCGGACAATTTGCGATCTGTAGCCTACTTCGTAGGAATATATATACACGTTTGATATTAAGTAAATAAATAAAAAACACCAATTGGAGTGAATGGCTGTAGATACAGAAGTGATAATTATACTTTCATAATCCCTTGATATTTGAGATTGTGGGAATATCATTCGATTTCAATTTAATTGAGGTAATTTGTCGAAAATTGAGCAAATGTGAATGCCGATCCACTCACCACGGCTTACTTTTCGCCATGAATGTCCAAAGGTTTTTTATCAAACTATATAATTCTGAAATTGGTATTTCATGGGGATTATGGGAAAACAAACGAAATTCAAGTCGGACGTATATCAGTAGAGTTATCAACAGTTTACTGTCCATACTGCCGAATCCCGGAGTTTATCCCTTCGAAAAGGCTGCCTCGGTCAGTAACAACAATAACAACACAGATGTGCTCGTTCGTTACATCACAGAATCGTTCTACATTCAATACAGTTTGAAATATATGGACATTTGGTCTTATAGATGACGATAATAAGGTTTCCAGTCAAGTTGCATACCAATCTGTATTCAACAAACGACCTCTCCGAATCCTGTCGTCGTCGAGTTCCACGTTGTCAGAGTGGTTGTCACTGTCAGAATCGGAGCCGTACGGCTCAAATTGATAGGGCTGAATTCGCCGTTGGTCTGCAAACAACTGTTAATTTGCCCGTCATCATCCTCCTCTATGTCTATTTCATCTTCTTGGCGAAAAATATTTCCATCTAAGCAGCTGATATCGCTCGAATCGACATCTGAACCGGAGCTCTGACTGCACTCGCTTTCCATGTTATCCGCTGTTTTTCTCAGGCAACTTCCCTGCGTGACGTCATCAACCCAGCTGTGAAAGTGTGGAAAAGCCCACTTTGCTCCCATATTACGTGTGTTTCTGATCAGATTAGAATTTTTTCAATATTTTTTTCATACAAAGTGAAGTATGAACTATGATTTTTAAGGATTTTTAGACCAAAAAAAAATCCGTTTGGGTTGACCTTTAAGAAAATTAGATAAACAGCCTCTCTTATACCTCAGATATTTAGATGACATTTTTGTACTTTATAACCATTCCAAGGAAGATTTCGGAGTATTTTTCGAAACTCTAAATAACCATGACCCAAATATCAAACTCGAAGTAGTTATGCATGACTCTTCTGTGGATTTTTTGGACCTAACAGTTTTTAAGGGACCTGGGTTTCAGAACACTGGATATTTAGATTACAAGGTCTTTTTTTAAACCAACTGATACCCACGAACTACTACATGCCAAATCTTTTCACCCGACCCATATATTTAAGGGCATAATCAAATCTCAAATCATTCGATTCCATAGAAATTCAAGCGATATACAGTATTTTCACCACTCATGTGCGATCCTATTTCGGGCCTTCAAACCTAGAGGCTATTCCGCCCGGTTTTTACGGCAAAAAAAAAAATGAAACACTTCGCCAAATCACAAACTGCCAAATAAATGACGTTCGCGAGTCAGAATTGGTAAGGATAAAACATAAACGCACTAATCATGGCAATGGTAAGACCTCCAAATGTCTAAAACCTCAGTGTAAACTGGACGAAGTAATTGCTACACAATCATCTTTCAAAAGCGAACAGACCAAAAATGAATACAAGCTTAAGGATCAACTAAACTGTGACACAGAGAATGTAATTTATTTAATTACGTGCCGAAAATGCCTGAAACAGTATGCAGGCGAAACTAAGAATAAACTTCGATATCGTGCCAACAGACATAAATCAGACATCAGTCTAGATAATGAAGGCCCGGTCAATGAGCATTTTAATCTACCGGAACATTCATTTCAGCACCATTTTCAAATTATGCCAATAGAAAGAATTCCTACATTTCCAACACAGGAAGAAACTGACAATCACCGTGCACTTCGTGAATCCTTTTGGATCAAAACACTTCAAACACGGCAACCCTTTGGTATGAACATAGACCCAGGTAAAGTTGCTAACAAAGAGTTTATTCCCTTCGTTCTCCAATATAGCCGTAGGAATGTTGAAGCGGCCCGTATACTGAAGGAGGAATATGAAACACTCCAAACAAAACTCCGCTTGCCATTTAATCTGAGACCTATCATAGCGTACTCAAAAAATCAGAGTTTACGCGATTTATTGGTAAGGAGTAAACTTCATCCGATAACGTGATCATTATCACGTGAAATTCTACATGGCATAAGCTAATATATAGCGGCCCCATTTGAACCCTATACGAAACTTGTCTCTAGGAACATTTTTAAGATAAGAGATTTATAAATCCCTGTGCCCGTGCCTTCCACTTTTGAAAAATGCATATACAGGCCTTGTCTGCAGGATATCTTGAGAACTACTGGACGGAATTTCACCAAACTTGGATAGAAGCTTCATTGGGATAGCCCCTCATTTGATTAGGTTCTAGTGTGTGTGCGTGTGTTCGTCCGTGTCCGTTGTCCGTCCATCTATTTGTACATAGATATACAGGACTTCTCTGCAAGCTATCTTGAGAACTACTGGACGGAATTTCACCAAACTTGGATGGAAGCTTCATCGGGATAGCCCCCTCATTTGATTAGGTTTTGGTGTGCGCATGTGCATTCGTCCGTGTCCGGTGTCCGTCCATCTACTTGTACATGTATATACAGGCCTTGTCTGCAAGATATCTGAAGAACTACTGGACGGAATTTCACCAAACTTGGATGGAAGCTTCATTGGGATAGCCCCCTCATCTGGTTAGGTTTTGGTGTGTGTGTGCGTTCGTCCATGCCCGGTGTCCGTCCCTCTATGCATCTACTTGTACATGTATATGTATATACAGGCCCTGTCTGCAAGATCTCTGAAGAACTATTGCACGGAATTTCACTAAACTTGGATGGAAAGCTCATTGGGATAGCCCCCTCATTTCATTAGGTTTTGGTGTGTGTGTGTGTGTTTGTGTGTGTGCGCGCGTGTGTGTGCGTGTGTGTGTGTGTGAGTGTATGTACGACTTGAGAGATGTCCATGTCGCCTGTGATGTCATCAATGACGTCATCAGGACGAGTACTAGCGAAAGTGAACGTTTTGGGGTGTGAAGGAAGGTGTTTGGGGTTGAAATGGAACATCCGTCAAAACGTCCATTCAAATACACTTTTTCTCATGTGCATGTGCAAATAGGCACTATTCCTTCGTCACACCCATCCAGTTGGACGCTCCCCCACGAGAGCTTCACACTGATACCGCCCACGACCCCTTCTGACCAAGAGTGACCCACCTCGACCCAAAACGCCCCTTCCCTTACCCCTTTTCCACAATTCTCTGTCTTCTCATGCGCAGAATGACTTCAGTTCTATTCCACGCCCATCCAGTTGGACGCTTCCCAACGAGTGCTTCAAATTAAGACCTTCTACGACCCAATCGCACCACTAGGGGGCCACCTCGGCCCCAAAACGTCCATTCCCATACACTTTGTCTACTGCGCATGCGCAGAATGACGTCAGTTCCACCCCAAGCACATCCAGTCGGATGCTTCGCGACGCGTGCTTCACAATAAGACCTTCCATGACCCAATCGGACCACTAGGGGGCCACCTCGGCCCAAAACGTTCATTCCCATATACTTTGTCTACTGCGCATGCGCAGAATGACGTCAGTTCCACATCATATCCATCCAGTCGGATGCTCCCTCACGAGTTCTTCACACTGATACATCAATCAACTCAATCGGGCCATTAGGGGTTCACCAAGACCTCAAAACATTCACCCCAGCGCTACTTGCCCAGTGCGCATGCGCCCAGTGAATATTTTTTCCCAAATCCAACCTTCGCGACTCCTATCGTCGTGTTCTACGTGGTGAGACGAAAAAAAACAACATTGCCCAACCCATACTGCAAATGACCATGGGTGGGTTTCCCATTAGGTTGAAGATTGTCCACTCCGCAAAGATTAGCATTGGAAGTCACCGGGGTCTTTTATGTAGGAGGAAATCACTCTTGTTCACGTGACCGGACGTCACCGGAAATTACCTGTGACCCGAATGTGACCTTTGACACGGAAGTAATCTTTGACACAGATATGACGTCATCCGTGACGTCAATCCGCGATCTGGACCCTCATTTTTGGGACCCTCAATGCGACAGAATTTAGCCTTTATATACTACTGCTGTGATATTCCTTGACATCTGCATCCCAAGCTGTACCCGAATACATGCATGTAGACATTTGATTAGGATGTTTCACTAAGCCAGATTGCAGGAGTATCATATTTGAGACGGTTCATCCTCCTAGATCATCACTTTGACGTTTCGCTCAAAACGTCGTATATGATTATAGTGTGACAATATTATAAGACTGCTACATTTATTACGCAGGGTAATCTGGTAATTGTGCGAAATAAATTAATTGAACCATTTGGCGTTTGAAATCAGGCTTTCGTCTGTTTTAGCCTTATACTCTGATATACTTTTTACTTTTATACTTTATAATTACATTGTAAATTGTCCCAGCATGTCCCATGTGTGGAGCACCCATTGGGCTGCATAGGAACAATTATTGAAATACATTTTAAATCAAGTATATATTGTTATGTTCCATAAGAGTTTAGACCATTCAATAGCGATGATCATGGCTAAGTTAGTTGCTATTTTAGACCCCTGTGTTACATAAACTATTTCTAACAGGCCAAATTTGAAGCAAAAATATTTTGTGTTATTTCGATTTCAATGGAATTATCTGACTTTGAAATTGTTAGTGAACCTTATCAAATCTAATGGAATTAATAATTACTAGTGTACCGGAAACAAAATTATGCACTTTAATACATTTTATGATTAAAAAACGTAATTTTCAACATTTCATTATTATGGTCCTAGTGCACCTAGTGCGAAACTGTTACCGTTCGCTTCGGGTGGATGATCTATTCTGTTTTGTGAAAACAACTAATACCCACATCTGAGATAATAAATCAATACAACTAAAATCAGCATTATCCATCCTCTTTCGATAATACCAAAAAAAGTATTGAAGAATCGCAGAAAGGAAGGTATAACAAAATTTCATCTTCAGTCGTGACAAGTTACTTGGACTGAACAGAAACATTGGATAGAAATATTATAGATACCTGTCCCGTATTATACAATATATGTCCTGTATTATACCATATTTGCCCTCTATTTATACCATATCTGTTATGTATTATACCAAATCTGTGCTGTATTATACAGTATCTGTCCTGTATTATACCAAATCTGTGCTGTATTATACCATATCTGTCCTGTAGTATACCATATTTACCCTCTATTATACCATATATGTTATGTATTATACCAAATCTGTGCTGTATTATACAGTATCTGTCCTGTATTATACCAAATCTGTGCTGTATTATACCATATCTGTCCTGTATTGTACCATATATGTCCTGTATTATACAGTATATGTTCTGTATTATACAATATTTGCCCTCTATTATACCACATCTGTGCTGTATTATACCATATCTATGCTGTATTATACAATAGCTGTCCTGTATTATACCATATGTGTGCTTTATTATACAATAAATGTCTTGTATTATACAATATCTGTCCAGTATTATACCAAATCTGTGCTGTATTATACCATATCTGTGTTGTATTATACCATATATCCTGTATTGTACCCTATATGTCCTGTATTATACAATATATGTTCTGTATTATACAATATTTGCCCTCTATTATACCACATCTGTGCTGTATTATATCATATCTATGCTGTATTATACAATATCTGTCCTGTATTATATATATGTGCTTTATTATACAATATATGTCTTGTATTATACAATATCTGTCCAGTATTATACCAAATCTGTGCTGTATTATACCATATCTGTGTTGTATTATACCATTTATCCTGTATTGTACCATATATGTCCTGTATTATACAATATATGTTCTGTATTTTACAATATTTGCCCTCTATTATACCACATCTGTGCTGTATTATACCATATCTTTGCTGTATTATACAATATATGTCTTGTATTATACAATATCTGTCCAGTATTATACCAAATCTGTGCTGTATTATACCATATCTGTGTTGTATTATACCATATGTCCTTTATTGTACCATATATGTCCTGTACTATACACTATATGTTCTGTATTATACAATATTTGTCCTCTATTATACCATATCTGTCATGAATTATACCATATCTTTGCTGTTCAGCAATGTTCATATAGTTTATTATCCCCAATGTTGCATCATACCCAGGCGGGGGCGCCGCTCTTGGTATGTTTATTATGTTCACAGAAAAAGCATGTTGAAATACCAAATACCATGTTTTGTTATTTAACGCACCGTCACATTACGTGCAAGTGTTTACAGAGCTCAACTCAACGATCAGCATGTAGAGATATAGAGTATGTACGGCATGTTTTGATATTCATCAGTGCCTGTCGGGGGTGAATCCGTTCATCCGAAGGAGTGGTCGATCAGTTTAGCCACGAAGAACGTAACATTGGTGATCCTCTTCACTGTCCACTTGGTGTTGGGGCGTTGATGTTGTGCCCATTCTAAGGGATCCACGGTGTTCAGTTTCTCCAGCGTCGTCTCTAGCGACGCCCGGCTAATGATGGTGAAAGGATGGTCGTACAGTTGGTTGTTGGCACTGGAATAGAAATAGCGCAGTTGATCCGTCATCTTATGGCGTAAGATGTATCCGAAAGCGACATTTATTTTGAAAGTCGTAATGTAGGTTGGTCATTGAAGATGACTTCCCCGTAGCTGCGTAGACTGGCGAGATCGGTCAGTGGAAAATTGTAGATATCTTCAATAGGGCGATTACGGTGGAAACAGTGCCGGGTCATGGACCAATGCCGCCGATATATGTCACTCATTGGATGGTATCGTGTAACAGATCGCAAGGAGCATTTATGGGTTCGTCCGCGAAGTGTACTTTGCCCTCCACGTCCTAAAAAATCTGGTTCAAGGTATTGACGTCGAAATTGGACTGTTGAATTAGGGCGACATCATCATCATCAGCCCTAGTGCGATGGGTGGGAGTTCCCGCTGTCTCGATACTGGTGCCTACGGGCTCCTCTGGCTGCGGAACAGGGTGTCGTGTGCGTTGGTGTCGCAGCAACCAACAGGCCAGTTTGAAAAGCTGACCACATTCCTCGCATGGATTATAAAATACACATTAAACATGGGGATGCGGGCATGTCAATTTCTACCCTGTTTTTCGTCGTATCATTATGCCTGGCGCTCACATCTTCTGGGAGTCACAACACTCAGATACAGGTAATAAACCTGATATGCATCGGGTAATTCACAGCTTATGCTATCATACGGGTCTACCGTGTTAAAGATTTGTCCTGTATAGCATGTATATACTATGGAAAACCATGGCTAACTCATGGTCCATTCTGGTATATCACAGTTTGCCATGGTAAACTATGGTATATGTAGGATGGTAAATGTAATAGTAGGCCGGCCAAGGACACGTAATGTAACTTTTGATGGCATTGTTTGCTACAAATGAGTACCTATGCTAAATTAGTTCTTTGTGTGTTAGGTCCAAGCTGGGAGGGAATACCACCCGGATTTGGGGCATTAAAGGTCATTTGGGGGTCACTTTTGGGGTCAAATAAGGTCAAATAAACTTGGTAAAAGTCGGTCCTAAATTAATTTCCGTTGTTAGGCTTGCTACCAATGGTATCTACGCTAAACTGGTTTTATGCACTGTTGGGCTTTAAAACAGATACGGCTAGCTCGTTAGTTATTCGAATTGATGTCATTTTAGGGTCACTTTAGGGGTTAAATAAGGTCAAAAATGAGAGAAAATTATGTTTTATTTCATATATACACATGTATTATGCCTTTGTTAATTACTTTTGTATGCAGTATCGTTCAAGGTAGGGGTGGATAGTAAGACAACTTTGAAAATTTGAGGTCATTCTGAGGTAATTTCGAGGTCAAATAAGATGGGCATTAAAACAATTTAAAACATTTTCGTATGAATTTTCTTGTAAAAGAAATGGGTATCAAACCTGAGGTGATCCTACGGGGTGAATTTTAAGATAAGTACACTGTAGGGTATTCCAGTATGTTTTGTTTGTGAATTTTAGCAACTTATTTTTTTATTTTCTTACAGACTTGACCTACCCGATATAAAGATAATTGTTGGTGCGAAGTTTTTTTTCTCGAGTTTGAAGTAATTTGAGTTAACCCTTTCTGGCTCGGGTGATAGAGGATTCGGACAATTTAGTGCTCTTTTGAGCATTCGTGGTATCACTAAAATGATTGAAACTCGAGAGCGAAGACTTTCCGTAGTTTTGGAATATTATATTTGGCCATTTCTATAATTTTGGTGATTAACCATCATGCGTTAATTCAAAATGGCGCTTATGTATGTTCTTCCAAAAATCGCCCTTTTTCAAGTTATTCATATAACTTGGGAGTGTGACTAACGTCACAGGACATACGAAGTATGGTTGTTTTTGCCAATTTCGAGGTTTCTAGGTCACCCAATTAGGTCAGAAATTGGGTTAGAAAGTCGGTCATATTGATCTGGACCCAATTGGGTCAGCTCAAAGTGATATTGACCTCATTAAGCGCATTTCCATGGTCTAAGGAGGCATTATGACATGTTTTTGCCAATTTTGAGGTCCATAGGTCACCTAAGTAAGTAAAATTTTCGCCAAACTAGGTCAGCTCAGAACTTGCTGGAAACAGTCCCTTAATGCACGTTCATGCCAAAAATCAAGGTTCTAATGTCAACGGTTCTTGAGATACATCATCGCGTGACTGAGATACATCATTCATTAGATGACGACTTTACAACGAATATTATGGATTAAGAATACTGATCAGCGATACGGATTTGATATTTTTGGAACATCGTGATGTCTCGCCGGCATCATTGAAAACTGTTGACCGCTTCTCTCTTGCAGGAAACAAGTCATGTTTATGTATACTATGATTGTATTTTTTGAATTTGGTGTTAATACTGTTATATGGAATATGGAATAGGTCTTTGGATTATGGACGCGGATATTCTCTAATGGACGACGGCTGGATTATGAACGACGGACTAATTCTTATTTTGCCGGGGAAAGGATTTGGATGGACTGACTGACTGACTCATTACCGGACAATTTGCAAATGAGAGCCTACTTCGTAGGAATAGGCGTGAGATGCTAAGCTCTGTGTTTACTAGTTTTCCGAAATCCTATTCCTACGACAGTAGTAGGGAAAGGGTAAATCGACGCACATTTCACCCGGATGTAACTATGACGTCACACTTCCGATGGTAGCTCCATCTATACACTCTGGACGCAAGGGAGACAACTCGGACTAATGATGATCAAGGCATGTACTGACCTATCTAGGCTATAGTTCCGGCAACCTTTGACCTCGAATTCTTCCGCGGTGATGCGGTCTGGTGGTGATGCGGTCGCGGGAGAAAGCTTCCGCGGACAGAAAGTAGTCCCATGGGTTGACTTCCAATGTTAATGTATACGGGGAATACCTAAATAGACGTTTTGTGACCTAGATGGGTCCCTAGTGGACCGATAGGGTCGAGTGAGGTATCAAAGTGAAGCATTCGTGAAGGGGCATCTGATGGGCTGGGTGGGGGATTGAAATATCGGCATTCTGCGCATGCGCGGTGGCCAAAGGGTATGAAAATAGACGTTTTGGAGCTAGGGGAGCCCTATGGTCCAATAGGGTCATATAAGGTATTCATGTGAACCATTCATGAAGGGGCATCTGACTGGACTAGCGGCTCGGGCGTTGTCACCATTCTGCGCATGCGCAGACAGGGAATTGTGGGAAAAGGGTATGGAAATAGACGTTGTGAGATCTAGGGGAGCCCCTAATGGGCCGATGGAGTTGTATGAGGTATCAAAGTGAAGCCTATGTGAAGGGGCATCCAGTCATGGGTGGGTGCATGTAAAATTTTTCCTGAAAAAAAAAACGGAACACGGACTTTATCGAAAAATTCGGGAAAATGCCTATATGGGGTATGGGGGGTATATAGGTCGCCGGGCTTAACGGGGCTTGCCTATCAATAGAGTTATCTCCCCCTAGTTCCAGGGTGGGTGTATGTAAAATTTTTCCTGAAAAATACGGAACACGGACTTTATCCTAAATTACGGGAAAATGCCTATATGGGGTATGGGGGGTATAGGACCATCCTGGGAAACCTACTTCTAGACATTTGCGGTATGGTTGTTTGGATTTGTTTTCTTAGTCTCGTCAAGACAAACATGATAGGAAGGCTCGCGGCACGAATCGGTGAAATTTTTGAAAAAAGTCACCGAGACCCATATAGACCCATATAGGGGTATAGGATCAATGTTTGTCCCACTGGGAAACCTACTTCTATACATTTGCGGTATGGTTGTTTGGATTTGTTTTCTTAGTCTCGTCAAGACAAACATGATAGGAAGTGTCCCGGCACGAAACGGTGAAATTTTTGAAAAAGTACCATACAGCCCATATAGACCCATATAGACTCATATACTGGGATATAAGCCCAATGTATGTATAAATCCATACCGGGTGGACATGCTGGAGTCTAGGGGAGTCCCTGGTGGTCCAATGGGGTCGAGTGAGGTCTTATTTTGAAGCTCTCATGCAGGAGCACTTGACTACACTAATGGTTTGTACGTTGCCAATACTCTGCGCATGCGCAGCCTGGCCGTAGTAGAGAAAGCAGGCATTTTTGGGGGTATGTGGGTGTGTGTTTGGGTTAGAGATGGGCTATTCACGGTTCGAATGGGTCGTGTGAGGTATCAATGTGAAGCCTAGGTGAGGGAGCATCTGATGGCTTGGATGTGGGGTAGAAATAGAGTCATTCTGCGCATGCGCGGTAGCCAAAGGGTGTGGAAATAGACGTTTTTGTGGTCTAGGCGAGCCCCTCATGGGCCTATTGTGTCGAGTAAGGTATCCATGTGAATCATAGGTGGGGGAGCATCTACCTGGACTACGTGGTTTGGTGGGTCTGCACAAGTGTGTGTGACGTCACTTCCGGTTTTTCAGAATGCTCAAACACTACCTCCAACTTTGCCGGCCCCCCAGCGCGCGCGCGCGCGCGGGTTCTCCGGCCGCAGCACGCGCGCGCGTTCTCCGGAAGTGCGCGGGTTGTCCGAAAATGGCGGATACGCTGACCGGAAAGACCCGAAGGTGAACGCCATTGTGGGAAACCCCCACAGACAGGTCAGTACATGCATTCCTATGATGTTCACGCATAATAAACGGCTTGATCTGTAATCTGTGTTGTTGTTGTTGCTCTCTTTTTTGGACTAATCCATCAGAATAGTACGTATCACGGACAACACCCCACGTCTAGGCGCGCATGTGTGACATGGTCTATAAAACACGTCCCTCTGGATCCTACACCTTCATTTCTACGGTTGCAGAGCCATGACGGAGATCCAGCCCTATGCGACTCGCATTTTACAGCATGCCACCGTGGTTAATTCACTCACGGGTTACCGAGCAGTGGTCCGGTCCATGTTTGCAGATGGCGACGACAACGAGGGGCGACGCCAGATCCTGAACGAGTTCACAGAAGCGGTCCTCGACAGAGTGCACTCGATGGAGAGGTGTGCCATCACTCACCACTACTGGACTATGACAGCCATCCTTGATGCTCGGGCTATGGACCACGAGCGCTCACGCCGGAACCAGCGACGGCTGGTTGGCCTCACAATAGTCTGTGCCCTATTGACCCTGGCGCTGTGGTATTGACAGTGGCACCTGACTATAAATACGAGGGTCAGACACAGTGTGTGTCATTCAACGATCGTCATTGGATCAAGCATGTCACCAGTCCTACGAGCCATCCTGCCCCTTACACCCCGGGTGGGGTTACACGTCTATGAAGATAAAGTCACCCTCGTGGAAGACCGTGGAGATGTTTGCTGGTCGCCCGCTGAGACCGTATCGAATACGGTTACGCTACACCGTGACGGCTGGACCAAATTTAAACGGGTGTTGAGCGGCGAGCTCGATGGACACCTCATCCACATAGACAATGTCATCTACGTATACCGTGGACCCTTCTTCCCACGCCTGGGCCGCTACCAAGACCCTACGCGAAGCTTCACCCTAGACCCCGATCTGTGGATAGCCTTCGAGAAAGTGGTGCCTATCGTGGACCAGCTGTTTACACCGGACGAGCGGTCATCAGACGAGTTGGAGTGGGCTCGTGCCCTGAGAGAAGCAGCGGCAGAACCCAATGAACAAATGTCTAGCCATGAACCAGACGACGATGCCATTGATTACCCGGCTAGACTCAGTCAGCCCAGTGACATGACCACCTGATCCTTTGATCTCACGGGGTTCTCCCTATAAATACGAGAGACAGTCAAATCTGGTACCATTTCCGTACTGACCATGGCGGAGCATATAATACTGGCGTATCTCAGCTTGACCCCCGAGGTTTTCCAGCACGTCTATGCGGATAAGGTCGATATCATGGAGGAGGTGGGAGACATCTGTGATGCGGACCCTACACAACCGTGCCCGGCCCACATTCGTCTGTCCCGAGAGGGCTGGACCAAATTCAAACGGGTGTTGTCTGGTGAACTGGATGGCGACCTCATCCACTTGTGTCACGATGTGTACATCCGACGAGGCCCTTTCTTTGCTCAATTGGCTCGGCTAGATGGGGGTACAGTACATTTTACCCTTCACCCTGATCTATGGTCTGCATTGGAAGATGCCGTGGTAGATGTGGATCAAGTGCTTATCAAGCGGTCATCAGACGAGTTGGACTGGTCATTTACCATGGGCACTGTGGAAGCCAACGAAGAAAATCAGAAAGAAACTCCGGCCCAAGATATACCCGTTATAAATAAACGATAGAGCCAGGGTCCATCATCATTTGTCACCATGAAGCGCTGGGAGAAGGTGTTGGATAACTTATACTACAGTCCCGACAGTCCGGCGGCCTATAGTGCATTGTCGGCTCTCTATCGAGCGGCCAAACCCCAGGGGATACAACGTGCCCAAGTCCGAGATTGGTTAAGAAAACAAGACACCTACACCTTACATCGATCTGTCCGTCGCCATTTTCTACGGAACCGGGTCATCGTGGGAGGAATAGATGCCCAGTGGCAAGCGGATTTGGTCGATATGAGCGCCTTTGGCAAACACAACGATGGGAATCGGTATATCTTGACGTGCATCGATATCCTATCCAAGTATGCGTGGGTGGTACCCATCCGGACGAAAACCGGGGCGAATCTCATAGCGGCGTTCAAAGACATCTTCAAGACCGGACGCAAACCTTTGTATTTGCAAACCGACGAAGTCGCGGAATTCCTCAACAGACCGTTCCAGTTTCTGAAAGCCCAGAAGGTGTTTTTCTTCCATACGTACAACGAGACCAAGGCTTCCGTGGTGGAAAGGTTCAACAGGACATTCAAAGGCCGCATGTATAAATATTTCACCTATAACAATACAAGGCGGTACATCGATGTTCTCCCGAAACTTGTGAGTGGTTACAATCGAGCCTATCACCGGAGTATAGAGAGAGGCCCCATTACCGTGACCCAACGCAATGAAGCCCAAGTCCGGCGTGTCTTGTACCCCAGGCAATCGCAGCGAACGACGAAGGCGGTGTTCAAGGTCGGGGACCCTGTACGGATCAGTAAAGTCAAAGGCAAGTTCGAGAAAAGTTACTTGCCCAACAGGAGCGATGAGCACTTCCTGATTAAACGGCGCCTACCCCGACAGCAGCGAGTCTATGAACTGGAAGATCTTCAAGGGCAACCGTTGCTAGGGACGTTTTAAGAGACGGAATTACAGCCTGTCGTAAAAACACAGCAAGACTACTACACGGTGGAGCAGATTTTGAAAACGGAACGTCGACGTGGCAAACTGTTTCATTTCGTCAAATGGCAAGGCTGGCCCAGTTCCTTCAATTCCTGGGTCGCTGCCAAGCAGGTGAAACGACTATAAAGCCAGACACCACTGCCGTCATCCTTCTTTCCACGTCCGACTACAGTGCTATGGACAAACAGCAGCTGCCTCTGAACACAGCGTCTCCCAAATCGCGCAAAGCGCAAGTAGGCTTTGTGGTGATAGTGCTAACCCTGCTGAGTGTGTTGTACGGAGGGGTGTTTTACGACGTAGCCTATGTCAGCACGTTACTTAACCAACTGAGAACACCAGCTATCAGTGAAACCGGTCTACAGAGAGCACCAGTCAACCCCGTATCCAGCCCAGTCATCACCACACCCCGTGTACAAGCCACGTCGAGCTCCACACTAAGCTCTACACCTACACCAAGTACATCCACTACGTCTGAAAACCCACCGGATTTCATCCCTCACAGTAAACAGACAACGACCACCGACGTTGTACCCACCACCATCATCATCATCCCTGACAGTGAACAGACAACGACGATCGACGTTGTACCCACCATTCCAGTTCACTCGTACCAAATTTACAAGAGCGGGTTACCACGACAGCGCATACAGTTCGAACCATGGACCCTCGGTGGCAGCATCACTTCACTTGCGTCATCGCAGGACCGACGGGTTCCGGCAAAACGCACTTCGTCAGGAAGCTCCTTCAACACGCCGACAACATGATCACCCCACCCATTGCCCGAGTCGTGTGGTGTTACGGAGAATGGCAGGAAACGTATGCAGCAATGCCCCACATCACGTTCGTGGAAGGCCTACCCAATCTGGCCGATTTGGAACCCGACACCTTGGTGGTTCTGGATGATCTCATGGCGGAGACGGATGCGCAGGTCACCCAACTCTTTACCAAAGGCAGCCACCATCGACGGCTCAGCATCATCTACATTGTGCAGAATCTGTTCAGTAAAAACAAAGAACATCGGACCATCAGCTTAAATGCCCACTACCTGGTGGTCTTCAAAAACCCGAGAGATACCACTCAACTGCTGCACCTGGGGAGACAGATGTATCCCGGCCGCACACCGTTTGCGTTGGAAGCCTTCAAAGATGCCACAACCCCTCAGCACGGGTATATGCTCTTCGACCTCAAGCAAGCCACCCCCGAACATCTTCGACTACGGACCGGCATCTTTCCCGGAGAGGCCCACCACGTGTACATGCAAAAATAATGTAAACACACCCACAGTGGCTCCTCCAGCTGGGGTCTGTGTGGTTTGATGATGGGGATAATAAAAAGAATGAATACCACAGCATGGTTGACTTAGTCTCTGCTCTCTGAAGTAGATAAAAAGAGCAGAGTTGTGGGTTCTAGCATTAGTTGTACATGATGTCTGCGCGAGTACGGAAGCACGCTCCCACGCTCCGTGTATTGAAGACGGCCCCACCCGAGTTGGTCCGAACCATTGTACGCGGTGCGGACCCTGACCTTGTACGCTGTCTGTGCGAGATCGGGTACAACCTGTTAAAAGGCAACGTGCCACTGACTCCGGCTCAGAAGACCAAGTTGGCCAAGCATAAGACAGGTCTCCGAACCTTAGTCCAGAAGCGGGTCCCTCAAACACAAAAGAAAAAGGTGTTACAGAAAGGCGGCTTTCTCGGGGCCATCTTAGCACCGTTGGCCGCTTCCGTGTTGGGGCCAGTATTGGGTGGACTCTTCGGCCGACAATGAACCACACGAAAAAAATGGTGCTCGTCGAACCACGGTTCCTTCATAACCTCCAATCGCCCTACCCTGTCCCACCTACGGTGAAGACCATAAACACCCTCGATGGAGAGATGCAACAGATCTTACAGAGACCGGGGTTAAGCGACAGTGAGAAAGTACAACGGTACAATGAGACGCTTCAACGGTACATGACGTTCATGGACCAATACAAAACCCTCTCTACCCCACCACCACCACCACCACCACGTGACACACCGCCGACCTCAGCACCGCTCCAACAGCCGCCATTACCAGGGGTACCACCCACAGCCCCACAATGGGTGGAAGACGAAGTGCTGAAAAGTCTACCTGCATCGTTCAAGAAACAAGCTGGCCTGGTATTACAACGGATGAAACAGAATCCTAACATGACTTGGAATGATAAAGGCGAACTCCTGGTACAGAATCAGGTGGTCCCCGGGACCCACATGCCGGATTTAGTGAATGACCTGATGCGTCAACCCAGGTCGCACACGGATCCTCGAGGATGGGAGACCTTCGCTCAAGGCTTGAAAGACATGCATGTACCACAGGAATTGGTGGAGAACCCCCACCGCTGGGCCTTTATGCAGCGAACCCAGCAATCGCCGAGTGGCCCACTACCTTCTTGGGAAGCCGACTGGGAACCGGAGTAACCCCCCAAAACTCCACCACCACAACGGGCACCTTCTTTTCAGACCTTTAAAAAACCACCCTCGATCAGGACACCCCACATCTCCAGAGCCGTGACACGTAGCAAGTCAACGGGACGAACACGACGCCGAACACAACCGCCCAAGGCCTGGAACACCTATTAAAACCAACAGCAGCAGCAGGACAGCTCAGTCGCCATGTTTTACCTCACCCTACCCAGTAACAGTTCGCTGGATGTGTTTCCTGACAACACCGTGGCCAAGTACGTCACCCAGTTACCGCAACCGTTGCATTTACCTGGACGATGGGAATGTCGCCTCGTGGATATCCAATACCCTTACTCGTGGTACAACGTGTGAGCCAATGAAGTGTGGTACGACGTGACCTACGAAGGCAAAAACACCCGACTCACCCTCCCCGAAGGCCAATACGATACTCCCAAGGAGTTCATGGGTGGGCTGTCAAGACTGTTGCATTATAAGGCTCTACGGGAGGTCACGAATACTTCAAAACCCATCAAATCCTTTCCCTTCAAGAATCACGTGGACTTGGATTACAACGCACACAACGACAAGGCACAGCTTATCGTCACCGCCAACGCGAGTGTCGTACTATCCTACAGAAAATGCTGGATTTCGATCTACAGACGTTCGCTGGTCCCACCGCCCACCATGGCGAGATCCCGATGGATATGAAGTCGGGTATGTACGGACTCTACGTCTACTCGGACGGAGTCGACAACCACGTCGTGGGCGATATCAACACACCTCTGTTACGGGTGGTCCCCATTAAAAAGACGTATGGAGATCAAGTCACCCAGTTTCACCCACATGCTCTACCTGCCCGTACGACAAACCGACATCAACACGATCACTGTGGATATAAGAGATGACACGGGACGACCGGTGGCATTCGAACGCGGGAAAGTGGTGCTCACACTTCATTTTCGACAAGCACGTGCTCCCCACTTTGTATAATGAAAGTACCTTACGAGTGCGATGCACGCAGCTATATGGACTAAAATGCCCAACAGGCCAGGGGTGGCTTTCCGGTCTTTAGCGGTGCACACATGCAACGAGGACATGGACTGCGGAACATACTCGGCAGCATCGTCAAAATGTTCCTGCCCTTGGTAACGCGTGGGGTGAAAGCAATCGGCGAAAAAGCGGTACGCAGTGGACTGCAAGTGGCCGGTGATGTCTTGGGGGGTACGGCACCCAAAGAATCCTTGAAACGGCGGGCTAAAGAAGCGGGAGGCGTCTTGGTGGCCAAAGCACAACGCACCGTAGGGAATAAAAGAGCTGCCCAACCGAGACCACGCACCAGTCGACGACCGACCCAGCGACGACGCACATCGAAGACCCAGGATATCTTTTCTTAAAACATGTCCTTGATCCACGCCGAGTCCTGCCCCTCCACCAACAGTGAATTTGATTTGTGGACCGTGCCGCCCACACAGACCAGTGTCGAACAAGGATTATGGGTGGAGCATCTCCCGCTCTCCAGCATCAACGAAACCGGGCCCATCGAGTTCACCATCAGTAATGCGGATACGGCCTATGTGGATTTAGCCCATACATACTTGTATGTGAAAGCCAAGGTGGTCAATGGGGAAGGCACCAGAATCATCCAAGCTGCAACGGTGGGCCCGACGAATCTCTGGCTGCACTCGATGTTTCAACAGGTGGATATTTTTCTCAGCGACAAACTCATCAGTGACTCGACCAACACGTACCCATATCGAGCCTACATCGAGACACTGTTGTCGTATGGCCGAGAGGCTAAAAAATCTCAGCTGACAGCCGCTTTATTCTACCAGGACACACCCGAGCACATGGACACGGTGGACAATGTGGGATATAACAAACGGAGGCTTTCACTGCGAACAGTGCCTCGGTGGATCTCATGGGTCGACTGCACGCAGACATGTTCATGCAAGACCGGTACCTCTTGAACAAGATCCCCATCAAAATCCGACTGATACGGGCGCCTCCGACCTTCGCCTTGATGGCCACTAACGTAGAGGGGCATGCAGCTGACTATAAGATTGTCATCCAAGAGGCAGTCCTGTATGTCAGAAAAGTGAAACCGAATCAAGCCGTTCAATTGGGACACATGAAAGCCTTGGAAACAAAACCAGCCCAGTACCCTATCCGACGTGTACAAACCAAAGCGTTCTCTGTATCTGCTGGAAATATTGGCGTCAACAAAGAAAACCTGTTCCTGGGGAAACTACCCAAGCGATTGATCCTGGCCTGTGTGGAAAATACCAGTTTCAGCGGAGCCTACCCAGAGAACCCGTTTGAGTTTAAACATTTCGGCATCAATTTTGTGGCCCTGCATGTGGATGGACAACAGGTCCCAGCCACGGCCTTAACACCGAACTTTGGGCGCAGGAATTTCATTCGAGCCTATCAGAGCCTGTTTACAGCCACCGGTCAAATCAACCAGGACGAAGGGAATATGATCAGTCAGGAGGACTACGCGAACGGATACACGTTGTTCTGTTTCGATCTGACCCCCACCTTAGAGAACGACCATCAGCTGGCCCTGGCCAAGCAAGGCAATTTACGGTTGGAAATCCACTTTCAACGAGCCCTCCGGAGCACCGTCAATGTGATCTGCTAGGCCGAGTTTGACAACATCATTCACGTGGACAAGGCGCGCAACGTGCTGTGTGACTTCTCCACCTAACATGGATACAGACCAGATAACCACCGTGCTGGAGAATGACCCAGAGACACGTATGATGTTTCAAGGGGTGTTCGCCCGAGATGTGTTCCCATTAGACCGTGTGTATCCTGCTGCTTACGTTCTCAACACAGACCCGATGGGATCGGCCCGGTGAACACTGGGTGGCCGTGTACTTGACAGAACAGCAGGGCGAATACTTTGACCCGTACGGCCTGCCACCCCTCCATCCCGATTTAACAGACTTCATGGATCAAGGTACAGAGACGTGGTGTTGGAACAGTCAAACGTTGCAAATTACAAGCGTCTAGTCCGTCATTCATAATCCAGCCGTCGTCCATTAGAGAATATCCGCGTCCATAATCCAAAGACCTATTCCATTTCCATATAACAGTATTAGCACCAAATTCAAAAAGACAAAAGTATACATAAGCATAGGCTTGTTTCCTGCAAGAGAGAAGCGGTCAACAATTTTCAATGATGCCGGCAAGACATCATGATGTTCCAAAATATCAAATCCGTATCACTGATCAGTATTCTTAATCCATAATATTCGTTATAGAGTCGTCATCTAAAAATGATGTACCTCAGCCACGCTTTGATTGTGACTGTTCATATGAGTACCATGAGGATCTTGAAGTACATGGGCTGACGAGTAGCGTGTGCGGACAATATTGCTTGTTTTACCTGTACCATCGATGCCGGGGAAGGACTTTATCTACCATCGTACATCATTTCAATGTACAAGCCCCGTTCTGGGCTTAAGTTCTTTCAATGTACACACGCCCGCTGTTCTGGGCTTCAGTTTACAAGCCCCCTGTTCTGGGCTTCAGTTCTTTCAATGTACAAGCCCCCCTGTTCTGGGCTTCAGTTCTTTCAATGTACAAGCCCCTTGTTCTGGGCTTCAGTTTTCACGTGGTTGTTCTCACGTTGTTGTTGTTCACTGAATAAAAAAAATGACATCTCACCAAAAAAAACCCTGTCTTGTGTGTTTTATTCATAATGCATAAATGCCCAATGTGGAGATTCAGTCAAACTGAAATCAGTGGTGTAGGATGGGGCCAAAATGTAACCCATCAATGTTAGAATGCAATAGCCCTATAGTAAAATAGAGAGCCAATGAAATCAGCCCACAGACCAAGTACGTGTTTTGGTCTAGGTTTGGAGCGGGCATTTCATTGAGGTGCGTGTAAAGGAAGACGGTGATTGAAGACTCGTCCAACACGTATAGATTAAGTTTATTACTATAAGTTCTATGTATTTTTTAAATATGGAAAAACACGGATGTAAAACCACAGTACCCAGATGGAAGACGGAAAAAATCCACTGGGAAATCCCAGAAGAACCCGGATGTAAGCGCGGACGTAGGCGAAAGCATCCCAGTACCCGGATGTAGGCGCAGACGTGTACCTAGTACCCGTCCATTGGTTCTTTTATCGATCGCTCATTGGCTCTTTTTTTGTCGACCGCTGATTGGTCCAAATGGAACTGCCCATCCTTCCCAGGTTCATTTACAATCCCATTTTTGGGGTTCAAGCTCTGTATATATCGATGCCGCAACATTGTCTCCTCCGAACCTTGCCGAAAGGGAGACCTTCGGACCGTTTGACCTGGATGTGACCTTTGACCTTTTGACCCGACATTCATCCGCGCACTGCCGGAGAACCCGCGCGCGCGCTGCGGCATCAGATGATCCCCGCGCGCGCGCGCGCGCTGCGGCCGGGGCCCGCCGGGGCGGGCCGGGCCGGGCCGGGGCGGGAAAGTTGGAGGTAGTGTTTGAGCATTCTGAAAAACCGGAAGTGACGTCAGACACACTTGTGCAGACCCACCAAACCACGTGAATGTTAGTCCAGGTGGATGCTCCCCCACCTATGATTCACATGGATACCTCACTCGACACAATAGGCCCATGAGGGGCTCGCCTAGACCACAAAAACGTCTATTTCCATACCCTTTGGCTACCGCGCATGCGCAGGATGACCCTATTTCTACCCCACATCCACGCCATCAGATGCTCCCTCACATAGGCTTCACATTGATACCTCACACGACCCATTCGAACCGTGAATAGCCCATCTCTAACCCAAAAACACACCCGCATACCCCCAAAAATGCCTGCTTTCTCTACTACGGCCAGGCTGCGCATGCGCAGAGTATTAACAACGTACGAACCATTAGTGTAGTCAAGTGCTCCTGCATGAGGTCTTCAAAATAAGACCTCACTCGACCCCATTGGACCACCAGGGACTCCCCTAGACTCCAACATGTCCACCCCGTATGGATTTATACATACATTGGGCTTATATCCCAGTATATGAGTCTATATGGGTCTATATGGGCTGTATGGTACTTTTTCAAAAATTTCACCGTTTCGTGCCGGGACACTTCCGATCATGTTTGTCTTGACGAGACTAAGAAAACAAATCCAAACAACCATACCGCAAATGTATAGAAGTAGGTTTTCCAGTGGGACAAACATTGATCCTATACCCCTAGTATGGGACTATATGGGTCTATATGGGTTTCGGTGACTTTTTTCAAAAATTTCACCGATTCGTGCCGCGACACTTCCTATCATGTTTGTCTTGACGAGACTAAGAAAACAAATCCTAACAACCATACCGCAAATGTATAGAAGTAGGTTTCGCAGTGGGACAAACATTGGTCCTATACCCCCAGTATGGGACCATATGGGTCTCCCTGAACTTTTTCCAAAAATTTCACTGTTTCGTGCCGGGACACTTCCTATCATGTGCCTATATGAGACTAAGAAAACAAATCCAAACAACCATACCGCAAATGTCTAGAAGTAGGTTTCCCAGGATGGTCCTATACCCCCCATACCCCATATAGGGTGCACTCCGGAGATTCTTTTATTCGGCATGGAATAGACTATGGGTCCGTTTTTCGGCCACCAGTTGTCGCAAAACCTTCAACCCAAATCGCTTATATGTATATATTTTCTGAAAGAGCATGATGAAACTATTATTTTAAGATATAACACTGCTATGTTATAGAAAAATTTAACTCGAACATTCTCCTCCATGCTTGCTTCATTTTTCCTAGAAAACCCTTAAAAATGTCGAAAAATGGTCAAATTCGGCTCAATTTCCAGAAAAATCTGTAAGAGCGATTTCAATTAAACTTCTTACTCACGTTCCCTGGTCCGGTCTCAACTTAAAAAGGCAAAAAAAGGGGGTGTTAACCTAACCGTTTTTTGTCAGATTTTCTTCCCGTAAATGAGTCCTGATTTTTAGGCACACCCAAGGGGCATAACTAACTGAGGCAGGACAAACTTTACTCCATGATCCCGATCAGCGTGTAGACGAAGCCAGCCCTCGATTTGTACGTACTCGTTTGCAGCGTTGATAATGCTGAATAGGATGGCATTATAGATATAAGCTATTAAGAAGACAAGAAGAATTATGATGTAGCAGAACAAGGGCAGTCTATCGTATTATGAAATTAGAGAGGGGCCATTACTACGAAACTGCGGAGGGCCACCTTAAGGGGCAGGATGTTTTTTACGAAATTAATTATTCACATGTATCGTAATCTCAGAGTGTTTGCGAGTATGGCGGTATACAACACTTGCCAGTTATACATATTATTTTGGGAAATCCGACCGATAACTTTCCCCCTACCCCATCTTTGTTTTGATCAATTTTGCCAATTCTAGCAGGATTTTCGAGAACAAAACTCAAAATTAACCTATTTCTTCTTAATAATGGTCATCCATTCGGCAATATGAAGGCCGTGGTTACTTTTCCGCTTTCCAATGATAGCAGAAACGCGGGAAAATGCAAATAAGCGATGTAACCAAGTCAAATTATTGGTAATTTTGCACTCAATTTTCTCTTAGAAACATGGGAAATACTTCAGAAACTTGAGAAATAATTTGTAAAACCATAATAATATACATCCATTCCATCCTTTATGGACTGTAAATGGGTTCTCTTGTAAAGAAAATTTACACTGGCAAATTTATATCATTCTGATAGGACCTCGTTCTGCCATAATATCCACCGAAATCTCAGTCCAGGGGGAGATAACTCCTGTATGGAATACAGTATGCAGTAACCTCAATTGTATACTAATGGACACACTGTGGATTATTTTAATCGAACTCCTGGTCTTCTCTCCACCTGCTTCCGAAAATAGAGCTTCAGGTATAACTAGGCAGTCAAAATTAAACAATCTGGCGTAATGATACATCTCCGCTCCGTAACGGAGTCTACATTAAGATAATGCATAGACTCCACTATTATGCCTTAAGGGTGCACTCCGGAGATTCTTTTATTCGGCATGGAATAGACTATGGGTCCGTTTTTCGGCCACCAGTTGTCGCAAAACCTTCAACCCAAATCACTTATATGTATATATTTTCTGGAAAGAGCATGATGAAACTATTATTTTAAGATATAACACTGCTATGTTATAGAAAAATTTAACTCGAACATTCTCCTCCATGCTTGCTTCATTTTTCCTAGAAAACCCCTTAAAAATGTCGAAAAATGGTCAAATTCGGCTCAATTTCCAGAAAAATCTGTAAGAGCGATTTCAATTAAACTTCTTACTCACGTTCCCTGGTCCGGTCTCAACTTAAAAAGGCAAAAAAAGGGGGTGTTAACCTAACCGTTTTTTGTCAGATTTTCTTCCCGTAAATGAGTCCCGATTTTTAGGCACACCCAAGGGGCATAACTGAGGCAGGACAAACTTTACTCCATGATCCCGATCAGCGTGTAGACGAAGCCAGCACTCGATTTGTACGTACTCGTTTGCAGCGTTGATAATGCTGAATAGGATGGCATTATAGATATAAGCTATTAAGAAGACAAGAAGAATTATGATGTAGCAGAACAAGGGCAGTCTATCGTATTATGAAATTAGAGAGGGGCCATTACTACGAAACTGCGGAGGGCCACCATAGGGATTTTTCCGTAATTTAGGATAAAGTCCGTGTTCCGTATTTTTTCAGAAAATTTTTTACATACACCCACCCTGGAACTAGGGGGAGATAACTCTATTGATAGGCAAGCCCCGTTAAGCCCGGCGACCTATATACCCCCCATAACCCATATAGGCATTTTCCCGGATTTTTCGATAAAGTCCGTGTTCCGTTTTTTTTTCAGAAATTTTTTTACATGCACCCACCCCATTGACTTGATAGGCAGGCCCCGATAAGCCCGGGGACCAATATTAACCCTTTTGGCTAGGGTTGATAGGTGTTTTCCCCTATTTTAGGAGTAAAGTCCGTGTTCCGCTTTTTTTCTGGAGAAAATTTTACATGCACCCACCCATAGGCTTCACTTTGATACCTCATACAACTCCATCGGCCCATTAGGGGCTCCCCTAGATCTCAAAACGTCTATTTCCATACCCTTTTCCCACAATTCCCTGTCTGCGCATGCGCAGAATGGTGACAACGCCAGAGCCGCTAGTCCAGTCAGATGCCCCTTCATGAATGCTTCACATGGATACCTCATATGACCCCATTGGACCATTAGGGGCTCCCCTAGCTCCAAAACGTCTATTTTCATACCCTTTGGCCACCGCGCATGCGCAGAATGCCGATATTTCAATCCCACACCCAGCCCATCAGATGCCCCTTCACAAATGCTTCACTTTGATACCTCACTCGACCCCATCGGTCCACCAGGGGCTTCCCTAGGTCACAAAACGTCTATTTAGGTATTCCCCGTATACATTAACATTGGAAGTCAACCCATGGGACTACTTTCTGTCCGCGGAAGCTTTCTCCTGCGACCGCATCACCACCAGACCGCATCACCGCGGAAGAATTCGAGGTCAAAGGTTGCCGGAACTATAGCCTAGATAGGTCAGTACATGCCTTGATCATCATTAGTCCGAGTTGTCCCCCTTGCGTCCAGAGTGTATAGATGGCGCTACCATCGGAAGTGTGACGTCATAGTTACATCCGGGTGAAATGTGCGTCGATTTACCCTTTCCCTACTACTTACGACGTAGTCTCTCATTTGCAAATTGTCCGATAATGAGTGAGTCAGTCAGTGAGTCCATCAAAATCCTTTCTCCGGCAAAATAAGGAGAGCCGTTGACATTAGAATCTTGATATTTGGCATGAACGTGGATTAGGGGGCTGTTACCAACAAGTTCTGAGCTGAAACTTTGGGTACACAGTTCCCATGAAGCAAAGACGAACTCACTTTCATGCTGAGGTCAAAAGGTCAGGTCAAGTTCACAATGGAAAATCCCCTGTTCAAAGTTATGAATTGGATCAAAACTTTAGATCTACCTTGGTCACGGGACAAAGACGAACCCGTTTTATTTTTAGGTAAAAATGTCCGACAAAGGGTCGAAGTCGCCTTGGCAGGAAAATGCAAGTAATTGATTTTGATTGTATTTGTTATTATGATTGGTTAAATGTTCTTAGACGTAGGCTCTCATTTGCAAATTGTCCGGTAATGAGTGAGTCGGTCAGTCCATCCGAATCCTTTCTTCGGCAAAATAAAGAGAACCGTTGACATTAGAACCTTGATTTTTGGCACGAACGTGCATTAGGCGACAGTTAGCAGCAAGTTCTAAACTGACCTACTCTAGGTGAAAATTGGACCTAATCCAGGCATTTTTGGAGGACACCGGCCGACTACCGCGAAAACGAAAACCCGCAAAACCGGAAGAAAAACATCGCGCAAAACCAATGCGCAGTGGGCTTAAAACATGCTAAAATGGCGGAATTAGTCAAGAAGCACGATGCGAGTTAGACAATTTAGTCATTCCACCTGCTGTACACAGGAAATAATCAATTATTTCTTCGATAAATAATAAAATAAGTCCATTGAAGTGATTTTAAGTAGTTTGGTTTAGATTTTAGCCGACATTCAAATTGGTTTATCAGTATTTGGGCGCGTGAGTTTGGGCGCAGACACCAGTATACCGGTATCAAAACCCGTCTGGATTACTCCCTGACTTAGGTGACCTATAAACCACGAAATTGACAAAAACATGTCCTAATGTTTCCTAAGACCATGGAAATGAGCGTAATTAGGAGCATATATATCAAAACTGAAAGCATTATTCTCAGCTCATTATGCAAATTTATCAAAACCGAGGGATCTCGAAGCATAACCCAACATCCTATTCCTACGACGTAGGCTCTCATTTGCAAATCGACCGATAATGAGTGAGTCAGTCAGTGAGTCCATCCGAATCCTTTCTCCGGCAAAATAAGGAGAACCGTTGATATTAGAACCGTTGATTTTTGGCATGAACGTGCATTAGGGTACTGTTACCAGGAATTTTTGGGATGACCTACTTTTGATGCAAATTTGACCTGTTTAGGTGACCTATAATCCTCGAAGTTGGCAAAAACATGTCCTAATGCCGCCTAAGACCATGGAAATGCGCTTAGTTAGGTCAATATCACTGTGAGCTGACCTAATTTTAGGTAAAAATGTCCGACAAAGGGTCAAAGTCGCCTTGGCCAGAAAATGCAAATAATTGATTTTGATTATATTTGTTATTATGATTGGTTAAATGTTCCTAAAAGTAGGCTCTCATTTGCAAATTGTCCGGTAATGAGTGAGTCAGTCAGTCAGTCTATCGGAATCGTTTCTCCGGCAAAATAAGGAGAACCGTTGACATTAGAACCGTTGATTTTTGGCATGAACGTGCATTAGGGTACTGTTACCAGCAAATTTTGGGATGACCTACTTTTGATGCAAATTTGACCTATTTAGGTGACCTATAATCCTCGAAGTTGGCAAAAACATGTCCTAATGCCGCCTAAGACCATGGAAACGCGCTTAGTTAGGTCAATATCACTGTGAGCTGACCTAATTGGGCCAAGTTTAAAACTAATGGTCAGTTTTAGGTCAATGTACACACTTAAATCCTATCATAGCCTACCTCGTCGGTCCTGTGACATTAGTCACACTCCCATGTGCTAATTTTGAATCTACCTACGCATCCCTAGGTTCAAGATTTGAAGGTCAAATTCAAATGGCGGCCATATAGGGTCATCTGAACATCATATCTTTTCATGTTGCTCGTATAGTTCAAGGCACTATACTTCGCTCGTTGTGCAAATCTATCAAAACAGAGGGATCTCTAAGCATAGCCTAACATCTTAGGCACAGTTTGAATATATTTGCATATCCCCAAGATCAAAATACGATGTTCAAATTCAGCATGGCAGCCGTGTGGGGTTATCTGAAACTCCGGTTTGTCCACGTTGCTCGTGTATATCAATGCAGTATTCTGAGATGATTGTACCAATCTATCAAAACCGAAGGGTCTTCTATCATAGCCAAATACAAAAGTACCTGGTGCCAATTTTGGATCAATTTGCTTAGTCTTCAGATTAAAAATGATAGTCAAATTCAAAATGGCGACCATAAGGAGTCATCCGGAAATTATTGTTCTTTCCTGTTACTGTTACAATATTTTTATTCTCGGTACAAACTTGTGTGCATTGAACAGAATAACGCCATAGCTTATTACAATATGCCCATTTTTATTCTGTTGGCATATTCTTCAGCTGAGAATACAATTGTTAAATTTAAAATGGTGACCATGTGCGTTCATCTGATACTCATATTTTCATTTTGCTCTTATAATTCAAGGTATTGTGATTACATGGAGCTGAGAGTAACATTTTTTCAAAGCCAAGCCCCTTTGCAAAACAGATCGAGCTGGCTGTGTATGGGCCGAGTTTGGCTCTATTCGAACAATCATCAGCTAGAAAAATTATTGAGGAATTCGAGATGGCGGACATATGGAGTCACTCGAACACTTCCTCACCGTGGTAAATGTTATCCGCCAAATTTCAGGGGATTATTTTTATATCGAAGCAGGCATTTGCTAGAACTGAGCTTTTTCACACTATAGCTGTCATCTCACGTCAATTTTTGTAGTCTATATCAATAATCCTCGACAGACAACATAGTGGCTACATAATGGTTATTATGCCTACCTTATAGCCTACACTGCATACAACTAATTCCGCCTGTATACCCATTCGTAAGAATTAGTATTGTGAATATTAATTTATATCCGATTTGTACCCATTTTTGACCCCATTTATCAAAAAGTTACCCTAAAGTTATTTAATTCGAATGATTAACGTGTTATCTGAGACTAATTTCAACCTTACACTAAAGGTTTGGATACTCATTCTTAAACGATTTTCTCACATTGTTGATCTCGTTTGACCCAAATAAAATGACCTTAATTCTGACAATTAACGTGTTGTCTATGACTACCTCAAACCGTACACTACATTCAACAAAGTCAGCTTGAATACTCAAGTGTAACAATTAGTAGGGGAGACCGAGGCACGTTGCATCACTTTTTACTAAAACTGTCTTATGTCAGTTAGTAGTGGGTTTACAGGATTCACTTTAAGACGTAGCATACCTACATTATTAGGCTACAAAAAGGTTCCATAATTATGGATGTAGCTACAACAGTTTCAGATGGACTCTCTGTTATACACAACCATGTCAGGCCGTTGCAACGTGCCCCATAGCGGGGTAAGTTGAATCACATGGGGTAAGTTGCATCACGGAATGCAAATATTGGAAATGCGGAATGTTAACATTAATTAAACAACAGGCGCAAAAAATGTATCACCAATCCAACTAAACATCAGCATATGGATATATTATATTCTTCTTGGCGTTTGAATTTTGAGAAAGTAATACATACTCAGAGCAATTCCCACTGTTTTAATAAATTGTAGAAAAAACGCTAAAATCAGTTTATTTCCATAGCAAGTAAAATTGGAATCATGAAAAGGTTTAAGTGCGGCAATCAGGTGAAAACTCTGATGTTCTGCTTCAAAATAAAAAGTTGGAAATATAACATAGTTGTTTATGCTGTTGCAACTTACCCCTCCTCGCGTGTTGCAACTTGCCCCAAGGAGACACAGAAGAAGGATCGGCCATCTTGTTAAAACTAGAGGGACGTTGGTAAATTCTGCTAAGTGGACTATCTACTCCAGTCTTATATACATCCAACTGCCTATCTCGAGAAATTATTCTGTTATCATGCTACCAGCTGTTTCACAAAGAACTTAAAATGCAAAATTTACTTACGGTGGTCAAAAAACACGTTTGTCGAAGGAAAAAATCCCTAAACTCGTGTTGCAGACAATTTTATTGCCGGGCTCCTTCCTCGCCAACAAAACAACCACTATGTGGCGCTCAAAGAACCAAAATGTATTTGTGGCTCGCTAAAAATACCCCGGTGCAACTTACCCCTGTTGCAACTTGCCCCGGTCTCCGCTACTGTGCATTTTAATTTATAACCGATTTTCACCAATGTTTATCCTCATTTGACTCAAAAGTGACCCTAAAATGATCCTAATTCTAACAATTAGCGTGTTATCTATGATCACCTTAAACTCTACACTACAAACAACAAATTCAGCTTGGATACTCATTGGTAACAAACAGTACGATGGATATTAAATTATAACCGATTTTTGACCTTATTTGACCAAATTCAAGGTGGTATTCCTCCCTACGTTGATCCATACCACACGATAAACTAATTTAGTATGGGAACCCATCTGTAACAAAACATGCCATCAAAAGTTTTTAAAAGCGGTTTTGAGGTCCTTGGCCGGCCGACTATAATGTGGGCCATAGCAACGTGTGCGAAATGTATCAGGAACTATATCTCGGATAAACTGTAATAACCTAAGAAATCAAAAAATAAATACCACGATGAATCTGGCTGTTACATGTTACAGTGTAAAATGTATCATGGTAATATCATGGAAACCGTTGCATAACTGGTGGTGTATGTGCTAAACCGAGAAATGTACCATGTCATGACCAAAACACCACGGTAAAGCCATAGTGTCTTTTCTTAGCAAACGGAAGTTATATCCTTATTCCTTATTCCCGTTTCGATATCCTGAAACGCGCGATTTGAAAGTAGTACCCTTCATAAAAATCGATATATTTTGACAACCATTATGTCTTCCATCACACAAATCGAACCATAGTTTCTCCAATAATATTTCTTCGCTATGAATATAATTTTTAGTAGAATACTACCAAATATATGCTGTTACGAACATTTTCCTACGAAGTAGGCTCTCATTTGCAAATTGTCCGGTAATGAGTGAGTGAGTGAGTCAGTCAGTCCATCCGAATCCTTTCGTCGACAAAATAAGGAGAACCGTTGACATTAGAACCTTGATTTTTGGCATGCAGGTGCATTAGGAGGCTGTTCTGAGCTGACTACTTTTGGTAAAAATTTGACCTACTTAAGTGACTCATAACATTACGCTTGGACCCCGAAGTCAACTTCCTCACCCTACTTCGTAGGTCCTGTGACGTTAGTCACACTACTCATGTCTAACGGGTCTTAGTAAAATTTTTGTACATTTGCTAGCCACTTTTAGAGTGTCTAGTCAGAGCTAAATGGATATACTCTCGATATGGTCGGTTTACACTGATTGTATTTGTTGGTCCTATTCGTCCAGAACCCCGTTTTGTGCCATTTGTAGAGTGCTCTGGATATTTTCATAACAAACTTATCTATCATTCTGATCCACTTTTATGTGGTTAAAGCGGGGCCGCCATACCCTCTGAGCCAGCGCTAGATGGATATCATCTCGATATAATCAATTTACATCAACTGTATTTGCTGGTCCTATTCGTCCAGAAATCCGTTTGGAGCCACTTTATTGTGGTCTAGATATATCTCCCTGCTAAATATATCTATGTCTCTGACCCATTTTTAGATGTTTAAAGCCGGGACTCCATACCCTCAGAGTGGGCGCTGAATGGATATTATCTTGATATGGTCAATTTACACCAACTGTATTGTGTTGGTTCTATTCCTCAAGAAACCCATTTTGTGATACTTTTAGAGTAGTCTTGATATCTTTATAATAAACTTACCTATATTTAAAATCTATTTGTAGGTGTTTAAAGCGGTACCGCCATACCCTCCAAGCCAGCCCAAAATGGATACCATCTCGATATGGTCAATTTACACTGACTGTATTTGTTGGTACTATTCGTCCATAAATCCGTTTTGTGCCACTTTTAGAGTGGTCTAGATATCTTCATAATGAATTTATCTATATTTCTGACCCATTTGTAGGCTTTTAAAGCGGGTCAGCCATATACTTCGAGTCAAGGCTAAATGGATATCATCTCGATATATCCAATTTACACCGACTGTATTTCTTGGTCCTACTCGTCCAGAAATTGGTTGTGTGCCACTTTAAGTGTGACCTAGATTTCTAATAAATTTATCTCCCTGAACAATTTCATGTGTTTGAATTGGGGAAACCATACACTACGAGCCAGAGCTAAATGTACCGAAGGTCCCGATATTGTCAATTCACAAAGACTTAAAAAAACCCAGAAACATAGATAATTTTATTAGAAAGATATCTGAACCACTCTAAAATTGGCACAAAACGCGTTTCTGGACGAATAGTATGAACAAATACAGTCGGTGAAAATTGACCAAAAGGAGATGATATCCATTTAGCGCTGCATGGCTCGGAGGGTATTTCGTTCCCGCTCTAAAGACCTAAATATGGGTCCAAAAGATAGATAAATTTACTAGGAAGATATCTAGACCACTTTAAAAGTGGCTAGCAAAATATTGTGCAATGTACACGGATTTTACTACAACCCTTTATAAATTTTCGTATCAGCACACAAGTATTCTACTCAAAATTATATTCATAGCGAGGAAGCATTATTGGGTGAAAATACGGTTCCATTCGTGTTATGAAAGGTCAAAATATATCGATTTTCACGAAGGTTACTTATTTCACATATCGCGATTTAGAATATCGAAACGGGAATAAGGAATAAGGAAATAACTTCAGCGACGTCTTTTTTTTGACCGCTAGCGCCAGCATCAGGACAAATATTCGATAATCCTACAGCATGACACATGTAGACAGCAAAGTAATTCCATGAGTACCGGTAGCCATCACATTTGAAATATGATACAGCACGGTTTGTAGTTTTTACCCGAAGGGTATTGTCGCCATCACGGGCGTCCATATGTTCGTACTAGCGTCCGTACGTCTCCAATTTGTCGTAACCACATCTCAAGAATGGTTATGCCTAGGAATACCAAACGTACATCACATATGCATATTGTCACTGAGCAGAAGCCTACTGAAAATCAGCGAGATTAACTGATATTTTCCCAGGTCACCAGGTCAAACTGAGTCAATTTGTCATGAATTGTGACCACCATATGTCAAGAATGACTATGCCTATGAGCCCTAATTTTATTTCACATATTTATATGTTCTTAAAGCAGAAGCCTATCAACAATCGGTGAGATTGACCTATTTTTTTCTGGGTCACTGGTTCAAATTCATATCAAGCTGTTTAGTACCACCATATCTCAAGTAGATAAGCCCTAGGCTTACTGACATTACTCTAGACACACATCAGGTCATGGACTACAGTCAAAATTGTCTTTAGGGTATTGTCATCATGTATGTATGTTCGTTCATCGATTGTTGTTTTCTCATTATCATCGTATCTTGAGAATGAATTTGCCTGGGTACACCAAACTTACATCACACATGCATGTGGTCACAAAACAGAAGCCTATCGAAAATCAATGAGATTGACCGAGTGTTTTGGGTCACCAGGTCAGATTGTCAATTTGTCACCATCCATTTATCTGAAAAAA